>JAODXP020008368.1:40000-105000 GCA_027497455.2 Sardinella longiceps | reverse complement strand
CTGTAAAGTTATGTATTTTGTTTCCCTTGGATTTTCCCATTTTTGAATGGCAAAATGTGGGAGGCCGTTTTGAAGATATATTTGCTATTTAGTACAGAAGAGGTCTCTCTCTTTCACTCACACACATACACAGAGACATACAGTACACACAGACCTTATCCTTCCTAAATTACTTTGCATTTACTTTACTGTGCTCTCTTCCTCTCTGCCAGTTACTGACATACCGTAACTTGTGTGTTAGTCGTTTTTCATATACTCGCAAGATCTCTTATTTACTCTCTTGCCTATCTCTTTTTCTTCAGCACTCTCTCTCTCTCTCTCTCTCTCTCTCTCTCTCTCTCTCTCTCTCACACACACACACACATCAACTCTCTCCTTCTCTTCCTCTTTCTCTGTTACTCTCTTACTCTATTTCTTGCACGGAGAGAAAAGGGAAGTGGTGGACATGCCGGTCACTTTAACTTACTCTAGAAGTGTCCAAACCTCAAACAGATAAAAAAAGAAGGGTTTCATAATGATGATCACTCAACACAGCACGCACACTCCAGTTTGGGGTTCTGAGTAGCACACACACTGCTGATCTAACTGACCAAAGGCAGTTTGTTCCAGTGATCTAAGGACACGATGAAGACCGTCTTCATCTTCTTCCTCCTCCTGATCTCCAGTACGTCTCCTCTGTCACAGCATCATGGACCAGAACTGGGCTCAACACTTTTCTCATTGCTTCTCATTCTGCCTCAGCACCTTGTATTTAATGTATGTATGTGTGTGTGTGTGTGTGTGTGTGAGTGTGTGTATGTGTGTGTGTGTGTGTGTGTGTGTGTGTATTGCTTTTTATTGAATAGACTTGAAAGAACAGAGGTAAAGAAATACAGTTGATAAGAGAGAAATTGGCGTATCTGTTGCAGCATTACACAGTCCCGCACACTGACCATTACGCAAGCAAAATATTTATTAAAGATTAAGAAAATACTAACGTTTCAGTCTTAGACCTTCATAACCTGATGAAGGTCTAAGACCGAAACGTATTTTCTTAATCTTTAATAAATATTTTGCTTGCGTAATGGTCAGTGCGCGGGATTCCTTTTAAGCTAATAATCCATTACCACACAGTCTTCTCCAACGCACCCGACCGAGAAAAAGAGTGCAAGAAGTCTTCATCACCACTGAGCATTACACAGTCCAAACGTGTGGTCATCTATAAAAACTCCATCTGATAAAATAACTCCATTTACACCATCATAAAAACAGGAAAGGCTGCAACAAACAGGTCAGAGAAAAAGCGAGCCAACTGGATTTGAAACCCAATGAGGAGCGTCACATCACAGTATATAAACTGTTTTTCCTTTTTATAAAGGTGCCAAATCGCCACTTTGCCCAGATTTGTCTAAAACAGTCATTTTCACTGACTCCAAGTCCAATTCCATCTAAATGTGATGGTGCAGCTGCATAATCATATATACATCTTTATAGATGCCAGAGTGTAAATGTGAAAAAATGGGTGTAATGTGTAAAAGTGAAGCGCAACTGTAGTACTACACCCTAGTAAAGTCACTTTGACAGTTTTTTGCTATTGAGTGAATACAGTATAATGCTCTGCATGTTTGTGTTTTAGAGCTCAGTATATTATGAGAATGATACAGCACGTGCTGCAGCTTCTGCCACCAATGCAACACACCTAGTGCATCACAGCCAGAACCCCAACACCACCACACAAGACTCAGTCTATCATAACCTCAACCCAAACACCATCCAACAAGACTCTACCTACCAGAGCCTGAACCCCAACACCATGCAACAAGATTCTACCTACCAGAGTCTGAACTCCAACACCAACCAACAAGACTCTACCTACCAGGGCCTGAACCTCAACACCATGCAACAAGATTCTACCTACCAGAGCCTGAACACCAACACCAACCAACAAGACTCTACCTACCAGAGCCTGAACCCCAACACCATCCAACAAGATTCTACCTACCAGAGCCTGAACCCCAACACCATGCAACAAGACTATCAGAGACTGAACTTCCCCCCACAACAATGAGATATATGATGTCTAACAGTGTCTATCAATGCTAAACAAATTATTTAAATATGCCCCACTTGTACTTTAATAGAAGTACAAAAAATTTAATTGTCCTTCATTGTATCCATGAGTTTAAATTTAACTGACTGTGGTGGTACAGTTTTGCACTGTGTTCCGAAATTTTTAGCCCCTGTTCCATGATTGCCACGGTATTTAGTTTAGTTACAAGTGTACAATTCTAATCAATTCAGTTGCAACATTTCTAAAAGCAGTTTTTCATGGTGAATTCTTGGCCCTCATATGCATATGCTAAGTTTTAAGTTTATGTAATCTTCTCTTTGTTGTCTATCTTCGCATGCCTATTACTGTATTATATTAATATATATAGCTCTTTAAACAATATGGTTGATCTTAAATGCAAGTGCTGAATGCAGCTAGCCTGGCACACCCTCCCAATAACGTAACACCTTCGGCTTTGCTGTCGCTGGTCTGGCCAGCTACTACTCTAAACAGCGTTTCTGAGTTCCAGAAAAATCTGGAACTCCACCCCCTTGGTCGGGAACTCCAACGGCTCTCAGTCCTGTTACTAAAGCAGTTCCCTTCGTGTCACATACGTCAGAGGAAAGAGTGTTGTGATTGGTGTTACTTCGGCACAGAAATTTCTGACATCGACTCAGTCGCAAACCGAGGCTTTCGAGGGAGAGGAGTCAACCATGCGCATAGGGAAACGTTTGTTTTACAGGTTCTTGGTCAGACCAAAGTCGACTCGCAGATCTTTGAAAGTCGATGACAATCAGGCTAGAATTCAGCAGCTATATCAGCATGTAATGAGAAGTGTGTTGACCTATTCTGCAGCCAATTGTACTGTTTCTGTTTATTTCAGTTTTACAAATATTGAATAGTTTTGTGAAAGACTGTCGTGATTTTGCATCATTAAAGAAGATCAAGTTTTGTACATGCTCTCGGTTGTTAACTGTCTGTCTAACTGGATAGAAAGCACTACGTCTAAGTGAGGACAGAACACTGAGTCTGGACTAATTTGGGCCAGCAAAACACACACACACACACACACACACACACACACACACACACACACACACACACACACACACACACACACACACACACACATAAAGGCCAGCAAAAATAAACACACAAACTTAATTAGCACACACACACTCACACACAGTTCCTACTTGTCCCTCCTCTCTCCACACACCTTTCATGGCAGCCACTGGCACTGGTGCATGAATGGGTAATGTGAGTAGAAAAGTGCTTTATAAATACAGTTCATTTTATATATTTATTTCATCTGAGGTCTTACTTTAAGGGTGTAAATAAGCTATAGGTTATAGGCTACAGTACCAATAATTAACTACTAATTAATCTAGGAAGATAAAGTCTGGTGAAATGGAACATTAGAGCACTGCATTTGTGCCATTTTGTTTTGGATCTTTTACATAAGATGAAGTATTCAATGCCCGCATAAGGTCAAATGTAAGTGTGTACATGTATCATGAAACTTTGTTTCTAAGAAAAACCCACATCCTGTTTTGGCCTAGATGTCTATCTGTGTTAGCACTGTCACCTCTGCAAGCGTCACACATCCAAATTTAATTTAGCTTTCTGAGAATCTGCATGGTGGTGCATGGGCATGTGTGTGTGACGTCCAAACCTTCGTTAAGCTTTGTGTTCTGTTTTCGCAAAAGAGGGGGTGGGGGTGTTTGGTGGGCAGACAGACAGATAGATACACACACACATACGTCTGTCTTCCTTTATGCCATCTTCTTTCCAAAAAAAGGAACTGCAGCTTCTTATTGACATGTCATTTAGTCATTAAGTTATTATGTCAAAACTGTTTGATAGGGATGTAACAATGTAGAATGTGGACTACTATTAACCAGCTTGTATGAGATGAAAAATGAATTTTCATTTGTATGTATTTATTAATTATTGAAAAGCAAACCATAATTTGATGTTGGCAGCAGGCCCTAGTGATCCGCTGGCCTTTCACTATTTACAGTAATAGAGATGCAATACTTTTACAATGTAACAACATTTGAGGTCTACCTAAATCAGTAATGTAAAATGGTCTAAGTAAACGAATGAAGACATACAGTACATGTTAAGGAAAACAAGTTTTACTACATGTTCTAAAAGTGTATATGACAGCATTATAATGCTATAAGTACAGTCAAGTGAATAAAAAAGTTATATATTAAACAGTTATGATCACTACTGTCACTAGTTATAAAGCATTATATTGTCTTTTTGGGGTTTAACTCCAGGTGGCTCTGAGTCTGATGGCACAGTTGGACAGCCAACTAAAGATTAAACAGTCATTCTTGGGGGCCCCTTTCAGGCAATTGCCTGATTTGCCTGTCCTGTTGCGACGGCCCTGAATCCAATGGTGATAGTATTGTCTGCAAACTTCAGGAGTTTCACAGATGGTTCCTTGAAATGCAGTCATTGCTGTAGTATAGAGGGATTAGAGCCACGGGGTGAGGAGGCAGCCGTGAGGTGCACCAGTACCCATGGACCGAGATTTAGGATGAGAGTGTGACTTTCTGCTGCCCGTCCTGTCAGTCAGTCAGGAAATTGATGATTTACTGGGAGGTGGTGACAGACACTAAGAATGTGAGCATCTAATGTAGATTTCAGGGATGATGGTGTCGAAAGAAAAGCTACAAGGTATAATCCGGAGTGAATCAACACGTCGCCCTGCTGCTTTATACTGTGAAGCACTACTGAAAGCCACCTCAATGATCAAATTTTTTGCATTGTAGACCGAGTTTGCGAAAGTTGGTTGGAGCGTCCCACTCCCACACCGGGAGTTTGTAGCTTGTGGCAGGTTCGAGACCCGTGTGTGGGTGGCGGGTTCAAGACCCGTGTGTGGTGCGGACCGCCACCGGCTACACTTGCATGAAATCCAGTGATTGAGGTGGCTATCAATAGCGCTTGGCACTGTGAAACAGTAGGTAAGTGTTGATTCACGCCAGATTTTTCCTTTAAGTCCATAAAAAGTGTCAGGAGTTGAAATGGTGTGGGATGTGTGGCAGTCTCATGTTCATGCCGTTCTCCACCCACCCGTTTGCCCTGTTGCCCATGTTTTACATGCACTGAGGAAGGTCTGGGAACCGAAACAATTTGTACTCCACAACTGAGATGGATTAAGCACTTTATTTTTGTAAATAGTAAATGGTGTGCAAATTTTTCCCTCATTGACTGTCTGTTATATCACCATTCACATGGCCTTACTGTAATTGGCGCAACACCCTACTTGCTTAACTTGAATTTCTTTTGAAACCTATGATAGTGTTTTGTCACATCCCTATTGTTTGAACACAGTGATATCCCACTCTTAGTCGTTGAGTGATTCCCTGTCCATGGTCCTGAAGATCCCATTAGGATCAATCCAATGTGAATCAATCCATAGTCCAGCTGTTATTCCAGGTCGCTGTTAGCAGGAAAAAGAACCAGAAAATTATACACTTTGATTTAAATCTGTGCAATAAATAGTGTGATAACATTACTGGACAAGTTCTGTCTGGCAAAATAATAGAGGCAGATTCTCTAAGTACAATATGCAGTTGCTGGTAATGTACAGGAGATGTCCCTCTCTCATTCTTTCTCCTTCTCACATTCTGTCTCTCTTTCTCTCTGTGACATGCTACTGCCTCACTTGTTTCTTCCTTGTTTTTTGCTTACATATTTCCTCTTCTTCTTTCTCTGACACACTTTAGCTTGTAGTAGACACACAGACCTTCTCCCCTAAATTTTTACTTTGCATTTAATTTACTGTGCTCTCTTCCTCTCTGCCAGTTACTGACATACCGTAACTTGTGTGTTAGTCGTTTTTCATATACTCGCAAGATCTCTTATTTACTCTCTTGCCTATCTCTTTTTCTTCAGCTCTCTCTCTCTCTCACTCACTCACTCACTCACTCACACACACACACACACACACACACACACACACATTGGCAGAAAGAGAGAAAAGAGGAAAGGGGAAGTAGTAGACATGGCTTTGACACAGACACAGGAAGTGCCCAGACCTCAAACAGATGAAAAGACCAAAACAGAAGCGTTGGGGGTTTCACATTGATGGCCACACAACACAGCACAGCACACGCTCCAGCTTGAGGGATTCTGCATAGATTCTACACACACCACGGATCTGACCAAAGGCAGTTTGTGTTTTTAGATATTGAACGACACAATGAAGATCCTCTTCATCCTGTTCCTCTTCCTGATCTCCAGTAAGTCTCCTCTCCGACAGCATCATGGACCCATGCCATGACTTTATTCAACTTATCTATGTATCTATGTATCTATCTATCTATCTACAGTATCTATCTATCTATCTATTGCTATGTAGATATCAATCAATCTATATATATGATCACGTCTACTCTCAGCTCCTTATCTTTTCTCTTCTTTTGACTGAGTCTATCATCTGTCTTGTCCTGTCAGTTCCTTTTCTTTCCACTTCCTATCTAGCTATTTATCTTCATGGCTTTGAGTTAAAATACAGTGACGAAATGGCTACTAATGGCATACATATTGTGTTCATATTGTGTCCAGGATTTGCCAAGTAAATTAATAATATATTTATGAAGTCATACTGGTAATAGGTCTCTGTCTCTTTCTGGACAATTTACTGTAAATGGCTCCATTTTGCCATTACCATGATTTCCCAATTGTTTATTACAACCTGGAAAAAAGTCTGTTCCATTTTAATGGCGATATTGCCTTCAATTCAATAAGCCAAGATTATGAACAGAGGGGTTCAGCCTTCTTTGTCTAGCTAATTTTACGCTCTTTATCTCTTCATTTCCTAAACTGTCCTCTGGCTCGTTTGATCCTGTCTGTCTCAATATGTCATATGGGACACCCCCTCATACTTTGCCTTTCCTGCCCAGCTGCCTATAGTGGGTCCTAGTCTCATGACTTTACTAATGTGTATTTGGGGTATGATAAAACAGCAATCCAGATTATGTAGTGATCGGGTATACAGACTTAGATTTTGTAAACAAATGTAAAAATAAACAATTCTAAGTCTATTAGCGTGCACCATAGATTGCACTTGTTCTGCACTCTGAAGGTGGAGCTTCATGGGAAGTCGGTGCACTGTGATGACAGTTGGACTTTTTCTTACTGTAATACTTGTGTAGCAAGTGTGCAAATGTAGGCTGATGTTTTTTTTTATTATTCTGAGGCCTGAAGTGTATGGGTTATATGTGTATGTACATAAGAGCACTGTGACAGATAGGCTTATGGCTCGTAGTGAAGTTGGGTGTTGATGACTGTGTTATGTGTCTATGTTTGCTTTGAGGCAAATAAAGTTCTGCTGCTGTTCATTATGGACCATAAAGACCTATGCATAATTGTGGAATGCCAATTCTACAGAGGAATTTGAATGTACATTGTATTGATTGAGGTAGCAAACTAGCTTAGAAGTCTAACTTTGCTACCTTAATGCAAGCAAATCGCTTTTCTCAGAGAGTATGTCGAGCTGTCACCAGTAAGGAACTGTAATATTCAGTCCTCGGTGGAAGGGAACCCCAATCACAACATTCTGTGCACTGGGCAGGGAGTCGTTGGACGGGCTTAGTATTTGAATCGGATTGTTTGTTGCTCTGATTGGTCAAAGCCAAAACCATAGAAAGGGCATTATGCATTTGTAATGTGATGGGATTTCCCCAAGTCAATTCATGACAACAGGGACAGTTGATAGTCCCATCAACTGATTTACTGATATTGATGTGTCTGTGTTTACAGGTTCCTGTGAGGACGTAAAGAAGTTAACAGGGCCACCAGGTGGATTTGCAAACATCAAATGCTCATATGAGGGTCATCATGCAGACAGAACCAAATACTTCTGCAGGACCATAATGGATGAAGGTTGTGACATCATTGCTTCAAGTGAAGAGAATAGACAACCCACCTCACAGACACTGAATCTGACTGATAACAAACAGGAGAGACACTTCATGGTGACCCTGTCTAATCTGACTGGTGAGGACACTGGAGTTTACTGGTGTGCAGTTGGAGGAGCCTCACCAACAGACAAACCACAGCTGCTCAGGGAAGTCTTCATTATCGGTAGGTTATTTAGGAAGGAAAAGACACTTTTGTCAATTGTGATATAGTTTAATTTCTTTTGATGGTCTGGAATCATAATTCACTTTCATTGTTTGTTTTCACTATGTTTTCATTTTGATAACAGTGATTCCAGTTTATGGAGATGAAGGAGATTCTTCAACATTAAGATGTCCGTATGCCCAGGGCTATCAGAGCAACAGCAAGGGCATCTGCAAGGGGGACTGTGGTTACTCGGGCACAAACTTTCAGATTAAATCTGAAGGGCAGACTCATGCCAAAGATAGACATTTTTCCCTACATGACAACACCACTGCCAGAGTATTCAGTGTGACCATCAGTGACCTGAAAACAGCATATTCTGGGAAGTACACCTGCGCTGTAGTGACTGGAGTATGTAATGTGCGCACTGAGCAGGAGTTGATTGTAAGACCAGGTAAGAAATAAAATTATGTACTTCAAGCTTTACTAATAATTTCTCCGTTTTTTTTTATTTCTTTCTGATTGACTCTAATGTGTTATAACAGGATGGAGATGCCTTGCTTTTTCACATTGATTGAATAAACATAATAGAAAAATAAACTTGTAAAAAAAGACATTAAATTCTACACTTTGTATAAAAGCGTCAGCAGGCACATTCAGTGACAGACTGGGGTTAAAAATAAATAAATAAATAAAATGGCTGGCATTTGCACCCACTAAGCGGCCCACGGGGACACACACACGCAAATCACTGATAGGCCTACAACTTTTGACTCACAGAAAACAGCTAGTTGAAGAGCTCTTTTGATAGCCCATGCTGATAATCCGTGCTTTAAACTACTATACCAAAACATTGACAAACCAATGCATATAAAACATAGAGCCAGCTGCTGCAAACTCTTACCTTCATGAAGTTAACAAAATATGAAACAGGGTCAGCTCTACCCACAGCTCTATGTTCCCACAGCCCTATGTTCCCACATTTGTTAGGAATTTTTATTTTTGACAGAATTTTTGGAAATTAGGCCCTATGTTCCTACAGCCCTATGTTCCCACAACCCTATGTTCCCACATTTCTTAGAAAATTTGGGAAATTGGGCCCTATGTTCCCACAGCCCCGCATGCTCTCACATTACAAAGATTTTTAAAAAATGTAGACCCTATTTTCCCATAGCAATATGTTCCGATAAGGGCATGTTTACACCAACACAGGTAATATTTATCCTTTAGCCCTTCCGTTCACATTAGAATGGAGGATTCTGAAACTGATTCCAAAAATGATTGCTGAGGTTGATTTAAAAAATGATCGCTGGGGTGGATGAATATAAAATCGTTGTGGAATGTGGATGCAAAACTAAACCAACCTGGAAGGCTTACCTCACTCACGTCAGATCATGCGCTACGTAACTTTCGTAAGGCACTTCCGCGCAACGATCTGATGTTGAAGCCCATCAGAGAGATTTCAAGCCATTATTCTCTAACCGGACCAATCAGGGCCGCTGGCTGCTGTAGCGGGTGTGACGTAGCGAAGAAGCAACTGTTTTGAATCCAACCAATCCAACAAACGTAACGAGCGTCTTCGGTTGGTTTCGATGTGGTTGGCTGCAGTGTACGTCAATTAAATTGATGGACAAGCCGTTTGCCCAGTTAGATTCAAGGATTTCTGGCTCCTGAAATAATTCGTCTATCGCTGAATATCAGATGAACGCGCGTAGCGCTACATCTGACATGAGTGAGGTAACTGGAAGGCACCATTGAGGGCAAATAATACCAAAGATCGAATCTTGCTTGAACTTACATAGGGGGTCTACCAGGCAGGGGTAGAAATGTGGGACTATAGTACCTAACTTTGAAGAAAGAAAAAAAAAAACTCTTAGAAATGTGAGAATATAGGGCTGTGGGAACATAGAGCTGTGGGAACATAGGGCTGTGGGAACATAGAGCTGTGGGAACATAGAGTTGTGGGAACATAGAGCTGTGGGAACATAGACACGCTCCCTACGAAACAGCTTGCTTTTCTCCGCAACCTTGTCTCCCGCATGTCCATCTGGGAACGATCCGTTGAAGAAGTTTTGGTTTGTTAGTTTAGTTTTCGTTAGTTTAGTTTTGGCTTATTGGATAAGGCATCTTATCTGTCTATCACAACCTATGTTGGTGATAGATGGGCCAAATCAACCAATCAGACCAACGAAGCATGTAACGTATTAACATACGTACAGTGTTGGGGAAGTTACTTTTAAAAAGTAACTAATTACTTTACTTTAGTTACTGCTTTGAATTGTAATGAGATTACTTTACTCGGTACTAATTTTAAAAAGTAACTTGTTACTTTACTCGTTACTTTACTTTTAGCCCATAACTTGAATGAACTTGCTCTATTTCGCGTCATATGTAGCCTATGTCTCCCTCTGACCCTTTTACAGGCAATGGCAGCCTTCTCGCGCTGAAAGTTTTCATCAATCCAGTGAGCAGTCATTCCAAGATAACTTTTGTTGTTAGCACTCCATATATCTGCCGTTGTAGAAACGAATTCTGTGGTCTCAAATGTCTTTTTGAGATCCGATTCCATTACAGCATAACATTTGCTCAAGTAGCTCGAAAATGTTTTTCTGTCTGATATGGGAGCTCGCGTTGTTGGTATTTTGCTTAATATTCTCCTAAAACGGGGGGATTCTATTGTTGATAGCGGAACCATGTCCTCCATAACATAGGCTGCAACTAGATTATTTATTTCTGCCTGCGATGTTACCTGTCGTAATCCTCCCTCTCCTGATGTAAGTTTCGCCTGTTTGGGTGCTGGGGCAGTCTCATCATCACCGGGACGGTGGCTATGGGGATTTTTAGCCACCAGCTTTGTACGACTATGCTGTCTGGCCAGGTGCTGTCTGTGTAGAAGTGGAAAGCTGTTTATCACCAGGACATAGCGAGCACTTAACCGACATGTTTTTGCCTTTGCAGGCAACTACCTGAAAATAATGCGAATATTTCCAGTTGGCGAAGATGCCAGTGTTCTCCATGACTTCTCTCTCTTCCATCTCCCTCTCACTGAATCAATCGATTTCCACCACAGCAACCAGTTAGGCACGCATGCGCCACTAATAAAAACAACACGATTTTGACATGTTGGCCTACCGGTAGCTCACTGATTTACATGTAAATTTGTTAATCTGAATGTCACTGAACAAAATCGTGGGTAACGCTGTAACGAACGTTACTATAGTCTAGTAACTGTAATGACGTTAGTGAAATTTGAACTGTAATGCGTTACGTTATTAAGTTCCTGACAACAGTAACGAAATTACAGTAATTTCCCCAACACTGCATACGTACATGACCTTTAGACCCGCCTCTTGTCGCGCTGCACCTCGTTTGTTTAGCAACCTGCTCCAAATTCTTGTCAATAGAGCATAGCCAGACTGAGCTGCGAGTGAAGACCTGAATCTCGCGAGATCAGTTTGGTCTCACAAGGCTAACCTTGTCATTAGTGTCATTACAATACTAGTCTACTACTAGTGCTAGTGCTGGTACTTGTGGTACTAGCTCTTAACCTCTTAGACTCAGTTGTCAAGTCAACAACCCAAATGCAGATTTGTTTTGCTACTGCCTTGATTCTCCCAGAAGGCATTGCTTAATTTAAAAACTTTATGTAAATAATGTAACCTGACAAACAATTTGACGGTTACGTAAAATTTCAATGTGGTATAAATATGGATCAGATTTGCCAATCCATATTGTCATGTCTACCTCAAAGTAATTTGTATAAGCATCTCGGTGAGAAAATGTAATCAATGATGAGGCCATAGTTAATAACGATGGGCTCGGCTTAAAGCACCACCTAACTGACAGCGTGGCCCATGCGAGGCAGTGGCCCCTCTGGCATCTGCCTAAATGCAAGACTGGCCAGTCTGTCTCTTGCCCACATTAGAGTTGGGTTGGGTAGATTTCTGTTTTATTTAGAGCAGGGACTCAGAGGGAGATTAATAATATTAAATGTTGCACACTGAATTCTTTGTACATATTACATTTCTGGTCTAATTTTTATCTGTTTCAGTTTTATTTTATATAGGTTTTTGTTATGAGATGTCTTTGCTATCTCTCATGCGGCCCACCATGAATTGTAAAAAAAAAAAAAAAAAAAATTTGGCCTGTTGTTATATGATATCGACTTGAATAAAGCAAGCACTCAACACTCAAGCACTCAGTGAGGAAGGGCGCTAGCCCGAAACGTCTGTGAGGCGATTAAAAAAGTCAAACACAACTGTTGAGTGCTTGCTTTATTCAAGTCGGTATTAGTATTGGATTGTATCCATTACTAGAAGAGCCCTTCTGAGGGTGGACTGTTGTTTGGCACTTTACTCCTGGACTGTTTGCAACTTTGCACTTTTTTATCTTCATTCTACCTCACCTGGCATTCCTATGAGCTTGAATCTGTTGTTTTGTATGTGTACTATGTATGTAATGTGAGCATATGTTTTGTGTGGGTCCCTCACCCTACTATGGGGCTATGGGAGGACAGAAGAATGGGGATGAGTGATGGTGTGTCTGCATTGTCTTAAATTATTATCTTTTTTAGTGCACCTTGAGGATTGTAATCCAATTTCGTTGTATTCTGTGCAATGACATTAAAGTATTCAATTCAATTAAAGTATTCAGTTCAGTGTATATAACACAGAGTTGCTATATACCATATCGACTGCAGATCACTTGCAGTTGGTTGAATTTGCTCAATGGTGTTTTTTGCCCCCATCGGCACTTCCAGGCAGCATAGCCTAAAAGGCACTACCCTTACCCTATTCCTAACCCTAACCCCCTCAACCCTCATCCTAACCCTAAACTGAGTGGAGTAGTGCCTTGAAGGCAACGCTGCCTGGAAGGCACTGTTGAGGGCAAAAAATACCAAAGACCGTTGAATTTTAGCAGCTTATATTTTTAAGCAAAAAAAAAAAAAAAAACTTTGTCTAAGGGGGGAAAGAAAACAATTGTTCCAACTATATTTAAAGTTGCTACAGCGCTCTGTATTATAGAAATGATGATCTGTCTTATTCCAAAACAATAATTATATGAACCATAATAAATGTGGAGAATAGAAATGTCTGATTTTGTCTTCACGTTTTTCTCTTGATAGTGGTGGCAGGAGAAAAGGCCGGCTCTGTCAACATCACCTGCAAATGTCAAAAGGATCAGACCACAGATGTAAAATATCTTTGCCGAGCTAAAGACGCCAACCACTGTACATTTCCTGACTTTCTGGTTACATCACTCTCTCCAAACCAAGGCAGGTATTCTTTAATTGAAAAGAAACATGGTGAAATCTTCACTGTGACCATCACTGACCTGAGAGAAGAGGATTCTGGGATATACTGGTGTGGGCAGAGAGACATAAAGACTGAGGTCAGGCTGAAGGTCAACAAAGGTGAGTTCCGGCACTTTAGTTTCAGCACCTCATATTGCAGATTACCATTTTCAAGTTATACAGAATGAACTGTATGACATTCACTTCCATATTTTGCATAAAAAACATAACACTCATGAAGTGTTCAGTGCCTGTAATAGTCACAGTGATACTATTATCAACAACAGAGATTTGTGCAAGTCTCATAATGTGTTAAAAGTTATGCAGAGTTTACTAGAGATTTCTTTTCAGGTTTTGTAATTTAGTGATATTCAAAGCAATTGTTCTATCCTTTGTATCTCATTAATTTTCTCACTCATGATTAGAGATCACAGGCTATACACATACAGTACATACATACATACATACATACATAATGTACACAAGTATAGTGAGGCACCCTAAAATCTGTGGTTCAATATCTTGACTACAAGTGCCCATCCCATTATGAACCACAGTTTGGACTGGCTAACACATCCTCTCCATATACTGTACCCGGGGACTCCAACCTACGGTCATTTCCTGACCCTGCCCTGTTAATTTCTCCCACTCACTTCCTGTCACTCTCTACAGTCTGATTAAAAATGAAAAGGACAGAACGATTGTGGGTGGAGATGAATTTGACTTCTAAAGGGGGGCCTTGTTGTTTTTGTCAATCATGGCAACTACAAAGTATTTACTGTTCATTAAGTAAGGGAACAACGGTCCGTTATTAAAAATGATCAGACTGTAGGCAGGCGCGCGGGAAGGTGTTTTGTGTAGGGGGGCTGGGCCGTTAAATGTGACGTCCCTTTTTTTTTTTTTTTTTTTTTTTTTTGAAATAGCCAACATCAGAAAAAGTTTGTCTGTATCTGTATTCTAGTGCGACAGCGGGTAGATAGGCCTAGACCCTAATGTTCCAAACATTTTTCCAGGAGATGAGTCGCAGCGCAGTTCTTCTGCTGATTGCGCATACCACTAATGGCATAGCCTACATAGCAGAGCTGGTTCTAGCCTTTTCAATGCCCTAGGCCAGATATGAGTTTTGCCCCCTCTTTTCTAGACATTCACATGCAAAAAACTAAAGATAATACAGTACTGTGTATTTATGATGCCCCCTTGATATTTGGTGCCCTAGGCGATCGCCTAGTTCGTCTATGCCTAGAACCGGCCCTGCTACATAGGCCCTACAATGCCTATCTAGAAGTGATGAGTGATTGTTGTCTGTATTGTTTGTCTATATCTGTTCAACATCCATCGTCATTTAGAGACAAAATACGAAAAGACAAGTCAATCAAATACGTTCATGATTTTAATCGGTTAGAAATCCGAACAAAGTAGCCTACTTTTGCAAGGGTCTTTTAAAATAGGCTATAGCCTTCCAAACCGAATCTCCACCTGTTTTTTATCTTCTCAGTAACCTAAGTTTTCCGTGTATAGATAGCCTAGGTAGGGTATATCTGAGAGAACCTCAAATAAAGCGCAGTGACAGGGAGAATGTTCGTTCAGTCGGAGACCCCTGCGCACGTCTTCTATCTCCACTGCTTCGCTCTCATTTCTCAACCCATCATACCGGTATTTCTCTCTCTTTCCCTCGCTTGCTTTCATTCATTCCAAATTAGATTAGTTGTAGTGGTAGCTTAGTTAAAGCAAAAAATATTTCTACTAACTTATTCGATCCAACCAGTGGCGCATGTTAATAATATGTTTATGGACGTTTGTCTTGTCTGTCTGTGCGCAAAATACCTTGAAAAGTTCTGTAGCCTACAGAAATTGTCGGGCAGTGCGGATAGGCTATGAGGACAAGGAACACATCATTATATTTTGGTGGTGAATGCTCACGAATAATGAACTTTATCCATTCAAGACATAACAGCTTACGTTGTCTTGTCTTTGGTTAATAATCGAGATGAAGCTGTTATTAAATGGCAATAGCTATATGCAAAATGCGAAAAACATTAGAACTAAGAGTAAGCCTATAAGTTTTTGATAGTCAATTTTGAGAACAGATCTTTTCCTCTTTTTCATGGAAACACTGGCCTTCCAAACTGCTGTCAGACGTGACCGAACAGTGCGCTCTCAGAGAATTGCGGTCACCGTTGAGGAGGTTAGGAGGAGGCATTCTCTTGTTAATAGCTGGGCTATATGGGTCAGCCTGTCCACTAGAGCTTTCTGAACTATTGGACACAGTAGTTAGTCTATTAGTGGATGTATACATATTTTTATTTTCATTTAGGAAGGGTCGGAAAAAATGCGGAATTTTCTATGTTTGATAGCCTAAAACAAAGTCCGGACCATTGATCACGCTTCTCAGGAATTCTGATAGGCAGCCTACCTGTTGTGTCAGTTATCCTACGAGCCTCCTTAGTTTAGTTTTGCACTCTGCTTTATACAAGTCATGTATGAAATGTAATGATTGATTTGGAGTGAATCAATAAATATCTAGCCTAATCGCAGCCCCCTCCAGGGGGGGCTGACGCTCTGACATAGGGGGCTGCAGCGTACGCAGCCCCCTATGTTCCCGCGCGTATGACTGTAGGACGTTGGAGAGTCCCATTGAAGTGAATGGCGCATTCAACAGCATTATAAAGAGCCGTGTAATAATACCGAATAATGTGAATATGAACCTCACCAATACCTGCCAGAGCAAGTTGACTTGAACTTTCAATTCATTTTTTTTTTTAAACATGGGAAATGGCCTTTTACTACCAGCCTCTCCAGATCCAACTCTTACTCCTGGCAAAATAAGCACCTGGCCATTATCATCAGTCTCCATGTTCCCTGTACCTCCAAACAACAACAGTACACCTCAGGGTAAAGCCCACTTATTTTAATATTAAGAGTTAATATAGAGGGACAGTTGCCTGTATTTACTCATGCAGTACACACACATATGCAAATATACACCTACACATAAACAATATGGTGGGAATCATGTAAAAAATAATTTATTTCAGAAAAAAAAACAGCTAGAATTATACAATACCTATCATTTACAGAGCAATTGCATAATCAGTTATCGATGCTTTGCTAGGGTCAAGCCCTGTCATCCTGCCCGTGTCGCTGATTGTTGTGGTTATCGTCTTGGCAACTGCAGTCTTCCTATTCTACAGGTGTAGGAGAAATAAGACACAAGGTAAGATAAAGTATATACAGTAACTACTGTAGTTAAAGGCAATCTGGGTCATTATATGGTGTTCCTGTACCCTATTCAGAAGTCTTCTTTTTAACTTTGTTTTGCAGCATTTTCAAATTCAAACACCACAAATACCAGCCGGCCAGCCAGCCAGGTAAGTGGTACCGAAACGATCTTGAGCCGAAAACAACTGCATTAATTTAGTCATATGTCAGATAATATCAAATCTCCACTTTCTCCAAATATCTATTGAAAATCAAAAGCAGAAGAATTAGCTTTAGCCTAGCCTGGTCACTGACACTGAATAGGCTATCAGTCATCTCCAGCAAGCAATCGCAGCAGAGATCCCAGACCTCTGTATGAAGAGAAGCCTAGATTGAGGATCTGGTTGTGACCAGGCTAGTTTTAGCCAGTAATGTAACATTCTTACAATCTTTATGGTTTCATATGTCCAGGTTCCTCAGCCAGACTGCATGTATGAAGAAATTAGGGACACCCATAATCCTTTGCTGTCTGACACAGCACTCCCTGAAACCAGCACTGTGTACGCCGAAGCGCAATTACCCATAATGCCCTCTGATGATCCCACATACTCCACCGCTGAAACCAGCACTGTGTACGCCAAAGCTCATTTACCCACAATGCTGTCTGATGATCCCACATACTCCACCGCTGAAACCAGCACTGTGTACGCCAAAGCTCATTTACCCACAATGCTGTCTGATGATCCCACATACTCCACTGCAGAATTACCTTCAAACCATTGTGCTGGCTTGGACTACTCCACTGTGAGTTTTAATGGGGGCCAAGAATCTGCTGCAGTTAATGTAATACAGGGAAATTGTGAGTACTCCACAATTACTTAGTAATAGAAAAAGCAGATTTCTTCTTTGCATTTATCTGTGTGTGTGTGCGGTTGGGGTGTGTGTGTGTGTGTGTGTGTGTGTGTGTGTGTGGGGGGGGGGGGGGGTCTGTGTAATTGGTGTGGATTCTAATGTACCTCACTCAGCTTTTAACCTTATGCAGCAGTTGAATACCTTGAACAGAGGTTTGTTCTTAGGGAAATATAGCCTACCTCGAACCTTTACCGAAAAAGACATGGTTATAACATCCACATTTCATAGGAATTTTGCCTCTCTCTCTCTCTCTCTCTCTCTCTCTCACTCACTCACTCACTCACTCACTCACTCACTCACACACACACACACACACACACACACACACACACACACACACACACACACAGACACTCTTGCACACACAAACACACACACACACACACACACACACACACACACACACACACACACACACAGAAATAATGAATGTGTATATTATTTATGGAAAGTGTCACTTGTGACTTTTTTACTGGCACAGGAATGTCTTTTATATATTCATGTATTTTCATTGTAATGAGATTTTATGTTTATCTGTATCTGTATCTGAATCAATATTTTTTTTTCAGGGCTAGGAGTTAAAAAATATGAGTAGCCTAATATTAGGTTGGAGTAGATATTTTATGGTTTCTGTATTTTGACATTTTTACAGTATTCACTTGATGTACCAGACTTCTTACCTCTTACTGTATGTTTGATTGTTTATACAAGAAAATAAAAAAGTTTGGGTTTTTTTTTCAGTCCAGTGAGAAATGCTGTCTTCTCTATTGCCTGCTCTTTATGATTACCTCCGCCAAGGAGGTTATGTTTTCGCCGGCGTGTGTGTCTGTCTGTGTTTCTGTGTGCCTGTCTGTGTACAACATAACTCGAAAAGTACTGCATGGATTTGGATTAAATTTTTTGGACGTCTGTATTGGGATGAGGAAGAACTGATTCGATTTTGGTGGCAATCGGTGACCCAGAACACGATCTGTGACCACATTGGCTTGGCAGAGGTCTGCGCTCTTCTACTTTGTTTTATTTTCATTACAGAGACACATGTAGTTCTCTCTGTCGTCTGTCTGTCTGTTGTCTGCCCCTTCACACAGAGACCAATGGGATGAGTAACCTTTGGCCCACTTACAAAACCCACAAAACCCACAGTGGTTTAAAAGTCAGTCTTGTGCAGCACTAACTCAAGTTGCAGAGTAAACAGCATTATGACTCTTTTCTGTAATAGAAATGTGAGTTTTCTGTAAAACATACACAAAACAACATACTGTTGGCTTAATTGTATGTAATTGAAATGTAACTAAGGTCTTGGAGAGGCCAAGAAAGATATTCAATTCAATTCAATTCATTTTCTTTTGTAGAGCGCTCAAATACAATACGTCTCGCAGCGCTTTACAGGCAGTATGGGGAGCACCTATGAGTAACAGGGGCAAGGAAAAATCTTCCTTCGATAATTCATTTTTAGGAAGAAACCTTAAGCAGATCCACACCTCATGGGCTCAACCCACCTGCCTAAAAGAGTATCTGTACAGCTAGTAGTCTGATACATAGATTGACCATGGTTACACAGAGTAATAGAATGAATCCAGAATGTTATCTGAGAGTTACTAGATGGTAGAAAAAAAAATATATAGGTTACAGTGAACGTCTCTGCCCAGCAACAGGAAGTTAGAAAGCCGCATGACGTGCTTTCTAACGTACCTGATATTTTTAGATTGCACAAGTCTAGAGACATCCATCATCCAACCAATCACAGGATCACCAGTATCTGTTAACATTGCTGCTGCCCAAAGTGCCTGGGCCGTCAGGGTAGTTTTGCATCATTAAAGGCCCTTCTCATTATGTCACTTGTTCTGCTTTGCATAGTGGTATATATAAATAAATAATTACAATTCATACTGTAGGCTGAGTTAAAAAACAACAACAACAAACAAGGTTACACACTGTACATCCTGTTAGGCTTCTTTTTACCCTCTACGCCTCTTAGAAATGCTGAAAGTACTGAATGTTCTGTTCAAAGACAGCTAACACCTACTGAAGTCAAATTCCTTATAATGTTAGTGTACTTGGCCAAAAAATCAGATTCTAATTCATGTACAATACAGAGCTGCCCAACACATACAGTATACACACACACACACACACACACACACACACACACACACACACACACACACACACACACACACACACACACACAGTACTCTAGAATGTACTCTACAACATGAAAGCAGAATGTACTGTTCATCATGAAAGCAGCTACCCAAACACACACACACACACACACACACACACACCTGCAATTGAGGTACTGAAACCTCATGTGATCCAATAGTTACATAAAATCAGACAAGCTCAGTAGTCTGTCTGTCAGTCTTACTGTAAGGTCAAGCGGATATCTCCAGTTCTCCTGACTACACTGACACTGACTATACTGACCTTAACCTCATCTTTAGTTTGGAGTAATACGATTATCTCTATTTTTTAGGACAGGTAAGTCTCTTTTATTCAAAAATATATTAAAACAATTATTACAATCAGTCCCTCGGCCTACACTTCACGAAGTACAAGGGACTGGGATTCCGGCTACTCAGAAACAATTGCTTGGGGAAAAAAAGGAACATATTCTTTATCATATTTTCGTGCTGTATTTTCAAAGTTCACTGATTGTCCAGGATGTGATGATATGATAATCGTTGTACTGATGGACAGCAAAGAGGACTGTACAAAACCAATCCCTATTAATTGCATTTAGTCAGTATGCATGTTCTTATTGGAGCTCTTTGCATGTGCGAGTCTCAAGTAAGAAATATGGGATCAAGCCTGCACCAACAGACGCATGTACACACACACACACACACACACACAAGAGAGAGAGAGAGAGACTTTTCCCTTGTTTCACTTCCTGCTTTTCCTGTTTTCAGTTTGATTCAATTTGATGTGACTACTGTAAAAGCAGAAACATGATGGGCACACACAATTAGAAAATCACTGCATATTGTCTGTAGTGTCCATATCTGCATATTCTGCATTGATTATGTCCGTACAGTGTCATGCTTAGTCATGCCTTGTGTGTTTGGACAAATGGCACAGTAAATTACCTAGGGGGCAAAACCCCCTTTTTTGAGTTAATCAGACATGGGCTGCTGTAAAAGGTTGTTCTACAAAAATGATAGCTGGGATGTCCAAGGATCAAAGTACACCTCTACCAACCAAACACACTATTTGTGAGAAGTGAGTCTATGCTGAATATGAAATTAAATAAAAATTTGGCAATTTTGGGATACACTGCCTATTAGGGCTACATGGGTGCAAATTGAGAATCATTGCATTTCAATGGAATGCAAATACCCTAGAGGATTATGCATTGTCCATGGTGTGGAAGAAAAGGATACTTGTCTCAGTGCACAATAAATCTCATCTACATGGTGTATTCTTCTTAAAAATATATAGTTTAGGCTGTCTAGCTCATTTACCCTTAAGGTAAGCTACAGATGGACATGTAATCGTTAGTGGCCTATTTAAGGGTATGATGCCTCATTTACATAGGCATACATGACAAAAAAGTTTTATCTTAACATAGATAGTCAGCATGCCAATTTTTGTGGGGATATCTATTAGTTTTTTTTTTTTTTACCCTATTCAGCCTTAAAATGCCGCTCCATAGATTTACAATGGGGCATAAATTGGCCGATAATACATAAACAGCAGCTTGTTGACCGGGTTGTGCACCCAGGTTTTGATCCTTGGACATCCTTGATTTCATTTTTGTAGAACAACCTTTTACAGCAGCCCATGTCTGTAAAACCCCCTTTGCCCCCTAGGTAAATATAACAATACTCCTCGACACAAGAGACAGTAACACTCAACACCCAGCTCCTGACATAATTTTGATGTACATTGTCACAATGTCACAATCAGATGCACAATGTCAAAATGAGTGCCAATGGCAATGAATGGAAAGAGCCTAGCTATAGGGTCCATGGTTATGTTGTTTTCCATTTATATTGTATTCTAGAAATGTTATTTGTGCAAAATTTAAATAGGTTATATATTGAGACATAATTTAAAAAAATGGCTAATACAGTAGCTGAAAATTTCCAGGTAAGGTTATGATACTGAGGCTGTGGATGAGCAAGTGTCAACACCGGACCACACGTCAAGACGAGTTAATAAGGAAGTGGTTTTCTGTGTGTGTTGTGAAACCACAACCACGCCACATGATTGTCACGACCTACACCCTAATTTCTGGTGAATTTTGAAACTAGGACATGGTTTAGTTTTGAAATTCAAATAAAGTCTAATTATAGCTGTAAATTCTCAGAAAGGTATGTTGTTTTAGCACTTTTGCACAATTTGGCCAGGGGTCAGGGGAGAGAGACATATAGCATCATGGGGCATAGCACCAAATTCTGGGCCCTATGCACAAGCAGAGCCCTTGGGCCCCTGTCACCCTCTTGAGTACAACTCCAAACCCCAAAGGGCCCTCCTGCTACTTGGGGCCTGGTGGGCAAGTTACTTTAAAAAAGTGATAAATTACAATTACTAGTTACTTCTCCTAAACTGGTAACCAGTGTTTGGCAAGTAACTTTTAAAAAATAATTCATTACAATTAGTAGTCAGTTAATCCATTGTAAAAGTAATTAATTACTTGGGAAAGTAATTTAATCAATTACTGCATGGCAATTAAAATATGTTCAAATAGACCTACAGTATAGGGTTAGGCTATGCCAAGAATCTGCCTCCTATCCTTATCATTGGACATCAAATCAACTGGATTTTTAATTATTTATAATATGTCAGTTTATGTCCCACACCAGCTTTAATATCAGGAAAATACCAGTTGGAATATATATATTCCAACCTGTCTTTTCATATATGGGGAAATCATGTGCTCTGGCTTAGTCAGATGCTGGGATGGAGGGAATTTCCCACTGAGATCATATTATGTAGGAGTATACTGCCAATAAGACAGGAAGTTAAAGCAACATTTTAGCGTAGAAAATAACATTTTTAGATGAGATTACCAGTTTTGTATAGTTTGCCTCAATGCAGGGGCGGAGCTATTGGGGGGGCGGTGTGTCTGCCCCAGGGCCCGGCCCCCTCCCCAATGATGGCTGGCTGGAGTTGTATTTCATCATTACTATATTACTGTACGTAGAATCTGAGACACTGGGTAGGTGGGAATGAAAGTGAAACGGTAGCCTATATGACTGAAAACAAATCTATATCTGGCCTACCAGTCAGCCGGTTCTAGACATAAATGAACCAGGCGATTGCCGAGGGCACCAAATATCAAGGGGGGGTAGAGTGGGAGAAGATAGTACTTTTATTTTGACAAAGATTTCACATGCATGATTGCCTTCACTCTGATTGATCTGCATGTTTAGACATAGTATCCAATCTTTTGGTTGTAAAATCATTTCTTTTATGTTCCATGTCAAAATTACCACAGTAAGGAATGGGCTCGATGCTGTTTTTTTTTGCCCCTGACAGCACCTTCCTGGCAGCACAGCCTAAAAGGCACTACCTTAATGGAGCTGGGTGTAGGATTGTGGCCTAAATTGGTACTACAATCATGTTAAAAATATGTTGTTGCTTTCGGCCGTCTCCATCTTTCAAAAGCTTCTCCTATTCATATCCTTGTTTTATTTCTGACTTTGTCATGATGTTTTTTGGACGCATAATGAGGCCTTGGCAATGACAACACAAATGCCACTTGAAATGACAACATTTTTCAAATGCAAATATTCTGGCTGGACAACTGTCAGTGATATCAGTGTTTAAAATAAACATGGTTCCTTCAGGTCTGGTGACATATCAGGGCCGTTTAATGATTATTTGGAATACATTTCTTACACACAGCTCCTCTAACCAAAGATCTTTACCCTAACCCCCTCAACCCTCATCCCTAACCCTTAAATTGGTGGGAGTAGTGCCTTGAGTGCAGGCCTGCCACAGAAAAAGAATGGCCCACACCTCTGTGGCATAAAGATAGCCCACAATGCCCTCTAGTGTTGGCCAGAGTACATCTAAGTTTAGAATGTGAAAGGCATGTAGGCCATAGGCCTATGTTTCACTTTTTAGTAACTTACAGAAACTTGGCTTGGCACAAAGACTTTGAATAAGGATAATTTAGAAGGGCCAGCAACATACTGAAGATTATTTATTTCACAATACTATCCACACATCCACACACTCTCTCTACACCGCTGATTTTACTGACTACCACTCCATCGGTATTTAATTTCTGGTTGTCTTTGACTTTTCATTATTTATTTAATAAATGACTTATTTTTGCTATTTTGCTTGCGCTGCTGCATCCTTCTTTGCCACAGCTGGTGAGCCAAGCCATGACACAGACTATACAATAGAGCAAAAGACAAACAAACAAAAACGGTGTACTTAGAGTAAGTATCAGGTCCCAAAAGAAAATAATGACATGTAATACTGTAAATAAAATGTACCGTATATTCACAATCAAGTCACAATCAATGTAAACCAATTAAAGATCCCTCCTGAGTGTTAAAGGAGAATGCTGGTGTGAAAAGTAAGTATATCGCAACATTATTTTTGATATTTTCACATATTTATTTTATATGTTTGTACAGGCTGGAGAATATAGCTTGGTACTTATAGCTTCCGGGTTCTTTGTCACACTAACATTTTCCTTTAATGAAATGGTTAACTTGCTGTAGTGGACTAGGACTAAGTGGTTTTAGAGACTGAACAGAAATAGATAGGTGGGCAGAACAGGCAACATGTCATTTCGTCATTTCCTTTAAAGCATGCACTGTTGGTAACAAAGGCCGTGATGTCTTAATCACATTGAATCCTACATTTTCTCACATTAATTACATTAATTTGTCACAGAATGTTGCTCTGCCTGCACCGAACCTATTAGCTAAATGTATGTGTGGGCATTTGTTTGAGTTTACATTATTACACTTATTATTACACTTGCCTGAGCAAGGTAGAGATGAGTTACAGAGTCTTGCATGGTATAGAAAGGCGTTAAACCACAACTATATAAATAGTACCAGTGGCACCAGTGCGAAGCCAATCTCACACACAGAGAGATTACACTTCACATGAAACAAAGACGTAGAGGAAGACAAAAACACCCTTGTGGACTCAAAAGTTTTTGGAGATATCAGAGCTCACAACTTTCAGTTCAAGATGAGGGTTTCTATTGTTTACTTTCTTCCTGATTTCAGGTAAATATCTTAATGTTTTTTTTTTTTGTTGTTGTTGCAAATATAAAAAGCGTATTATTAACTGAAAAGGAAGTTGCATGGTTTCACAAAATCAAGTATTAAGGAAGTTAACTAAAATGTGTTCACATGTTAAGTAAGATATATGCTTGGGTGACATTTATGTGGTAATTCTTGCTAAATTTACCCTGCATTCATCGTGTTTGTCATCAGAGACAGAGACAAACTACACTATTTATTTAGTAGGCAAGATTTGAAGAAGCACTTTGTAATATTTTGGAATGCATATGCTTAATTTAAACAATGATCACATCATTTTCCTGATAACATCAGCTTAATAAAAAAAATATAACAAATGGATGTATGAAGGCCTAAAGAGACGTTCAAGCTCATAATCACTCATTTAAATATCCAGTGATAAATAAGAAATGGTAAATCAGAAATGTGCAAGTGAGAATGAATATTTCCCCTTTTCTCAAGTCTGGGCAGCTCTGTGTGATGGGGAGTTATAATGGGGAGTCTAATATTATTATTTTTATTATTAATATTTGTATCAGAGTTTACCATTATTAACTGTACAGGAAGTTGTATGGTTCTGCAAAATAAGTAAGGAAAAAGAGCAACTTCAATTCAAATTTATTCACATCGAAGATATTTTTGTGTTTGGGAGACATTTCTGTGGTATTTTCCCCATATTATTCCTCATATTTGTCGCATTGCGCAATATTCAAAGTTTAAACAATCAAGGCCCGGTTCCCCGATAACGCTCACTCTTAGCGCACTAAGAAGACTCGAAAGATATATCTTACCAAAGTTGTTTACTTTTCTGAGTGTGTTCCCCGAACTATCTCTTAGAGTCTTCTTTACTACGTTGTTCTTAGCTATCACTTAAGGTGCCAAATCCATGTTTCTGGCATTGATTGTTGTTATTTGCGCTTCTTTAGAGCATGCGTGAAAATGTCTTTTCTGGAATTAAGGTGTTGCAAGTAACAAGAAATATGCGTAATACAATATATGTAAAAAATATAATGTGTCCCAATATGAGTTGTATATGTAGCATGTTTGCATTTTAGAAGGTTTGAAAAGCAAAGCAACTTAGTGAATTTTGGCGATTTTTAATTTATGCGAAATAATACACAAAATGCAAGGAAACCAATTCAGATTTTCCTTGGCAGTAAGTCTGCAGGTATTGAGATCAAGACAACACTTTTAAAGCTGTAAAGCGTATGTTTAAACCAAAAACTGTGACAAGAGAAACCTACGGAGGGTCCAGACCACCCTTACGAAAGTGTGACTTACAGAAGATACACTTAGTGTACAAACATTTTGGGGATCACGTCTTAACGTTAAGAGGAAGGTTAAGGAAGAGGTAAAGAACTACTTAGCGATAAGAATGTTTTGGGGAACTGGGCCCAAATTGTTATCTTGGTAACTTCTGGGTGTGTAATATCCTGGTAAAATATAACACATTGTATTGCACAATATATAGATATACAGATAGACCTGAAGAGAAGGAGGAAGTTCAAGCTCTATTCATTTAAATAGTTCAAGTAGGCATTTGCTTGTAATCTGTGGTTTGAATGACTGACATATAAATCAACATGATTGGCATTGGCAATTATCTTTAAACAAGATTAGGGGTCCACTGAACCATCAGATTTTGCCATTTTGTAATTTTTTGTATAATGTGGCAATCATGGTGCAGCAGATTAGAAATCATTTGCCACTGGTCAGATATTAGCAGAGGGAATGACATGTAATGGTTGGTAGATCAGTAATGTGCAAGTGAGAATGTATATTTTCCCATTTCCCAAGTCTGGGCAGCTGTGTGTGATGGAGAAATGATCCCAGTGACTGGAACAGTTGGAGGATCTGTGAACATCACCTGCCATTACCCTGAAGAGTATAAATACCATACTAAGACCTTCTGTAAGATGAAGAAAGGTGATTGTACCAGCTTGATTTCTGTGTATTCTCATCCAACAACGCACAAAGCTGGACGATTCACCAGCACATATGAACCAGAGAGAGGGATATTAAATGTGAACATTGACAGACTGACTGAGGATGACACAGCCATGTACTGGTGTGGAGTTTACTCTGAAGAGTTTGAAAACTGGATTGATCGAGTGACAGCCTTTAGTATGTATGAATTAAAATTTCTCTACCATATGTGTGTTTTATCATTTACGGAATGCATGTCATGCCTGAACCATGTTTCCGTGTTCTAAGTCTCTCTCTCTCTCTCTCTCTCTCTCTCTCTCTCTCTCTCTCTCTCTCTCTCTCTCTCTCTCTCCTCTTCCTCTCCAGTGCTCCATGTGACTCCACTGATTGGGTATGAAGGAGGAGACTTGACCATCACATGTCCTTATGAGAGAGGAGATGAAAGGAAAGGGATGTATTTTAGTAGAGTGAGGTCACCTTACTATAAAACCTCCATGATTCTCATTCAGACAAATTGGAAAGAGAAAAGAGCTGTAGTGGGAAGATTCTCTCTGTATGATGACATCACTGCAGGAGTCTTCACTGTGACCATCACTGGACTCAGAATTGAGGATTACGGGGATTATGAGTGTGAAGTTCAGAAATACAGTATTGACAAATCACAAATAATCCACCATCAGGTCATGGTTAAAGAATGTAAGTACTGAAATAGTATAGGCTACATGTACAGCTTAAGAGTTCAACCACACTTTGAGTAACAATACACAGACATTTGTTTTGTCTGACAGTGTCAAGTTTTGTTGGGCATGAGAGTCATTCTATCTCCATCACCTGCAAACAGTTGGGATAATGAAAGAACTAGAGTGGGGAGATTCTCTCTGTATGATGACATCACTGCAAGAGTCTTCACTGTGACCATCTCTGAACTCAACACTGAGGATTCTGGGAAATATGAGTGTGAGGTTGGGAAATACAGTAATGATGACAACTACAAATCACAAATAATCCGTCAGGTCTTGATTAAAGAATATAAGTACTAAAATAGGCTATATCAGCTTAAAAGAGTTAACTACAATGTGTGTATTAATACCTGCACATTTGTTTTTCTCTGACAGTGTCAAGTTTTGTTGGGCATGAGAGTCTATCTATCTCCATCACCTGCAAACATAAGAATCCAGACAGAACAGCTAAAACCTGGAAGTACTTCTGCAAAGGGCAGTCACTGATGGACTGTGTCAATACTGGGATCAAGTTTCAATCTGAAGTGGTAACAGCAGAAAGATTCTCTGTGAGAGACGAGTCAATACCAGGATTCTTCACCGTGAGCATCTCTGACCTGAGAGCAGAGGATGCTGGGATATAATGGTGTGGGGAGTTTAGTGAAAAGTTCTCATCCGGGACGCAGTTCATCTAGAGGTCAAGAGAGGTGAGAGAGCAAGACAGGCATTGGTGAATTTTCATTTTGAATTTTATTCATGCCTCTGTGATGTGGTGGTCTCCTTTTTCATTGAGATTGACAATAGCATTGTCATTTGTCATGTGAATAAACTTGACATTGACATGTGAATGCTTGCTGTCCTGTGCCGCAGTGGTCCCCAAATGGCGGCCCAGATCTAACCTGGTTCTCACGCAGATGGATGTTTCTCATCCATCTGGCATTTCGTCGGTTGCCTCGCTGTTTTCTGCTGTGACGGGGCGGGGGTTGTATTAAAAAAAAAATCTTGAACCTGATTGGAAAATTCAATGTGCCTGTCACGTACTACTTGCTACGTCATACCTGTTAACATCCCGCCCCACGATTGTGATTGGATCTATGGCATAGAGGCGGGCTCGAGTATGGGCTAAACGAAGACTTCGGGCTCAACAAGCCGCGACCAGACCCTCGTGCAAGCTCACGAAGTTGAACGAAGATGCACGAAGCGCGAAGGGTCTGTGAGAACCAGGCTAGCCCAGATCTGGCCTGCAAGAACCAAATGAGTGGCCCACACCACCATCTGAATCTTCAGTTATTCTCAAAAACATGCTTACAGAACACATATACAGTAGGCCTGCAAGCCTCAAATTTACTGTGGTGCATTAAAGAAAGTAGTAGGCTAAAGGAAGACTGTTTTGTGATGTTCTAACCAAACCCCCTTTCAACATATGTTTTTTTAATGTTTAGGGGTTTGGCCTTTGGCTTGGTATGCTTGACAAAATCCGGCCCTTGAGGAAATATAGTTGGGGACTGCAGTACAGTATTGTGTAGTTGTCACCACCTGGCTGTTTTGTGGAGTCGTCTGCTCCTTCACCTCCATTTTGGTGTCTGTTTGCCTGTTGTCTTGTTTCAACCTACAGGTGAAGCTGTGTTGGTGGGCGGAGTCTGCCTAATTGAAGGCTAATTGCACAGCCTTTATAAGCCTTCCTGTTTCCAGTCAAGCTCTCTCTCTGACTGCTCTGGCCTGAAGCGAGGAGGCTGGCTGCAGCTCTTTCCTTTTCTCCATTTGCACTACAACACAATGCTGATTTGCTCTACATTCTATGGTCGTCTTACATTTACTGACTTTTATACATAGTTTATTTCTTTTTCTAAAGAAAACCAAGTTGCTCTCTAAGATCCCATCAGATCCCGATATTATTCAGAAAACACCACCACAGTTGTCCCCATCACCAACAACCAGTGTTTCTGAATATGGTGAAGTACAGTTTATTTAATTAAAATCTTTGATCTTATCTTTTTTAACAGTTTACCCTCTGACGAATGTCAGATGATTAAACTAAGTCCTTACACACTCTCACACACACACACACACACACACACACACACACACACACACACACACACACACACACACACACACACACACACACACACACACACACACACACACACACACACACACACACACACACATTTCCTCAGCTCCTGCTGTAGCTCTGCCTGTGAGATTGGTCTTGGCAGTGCTGGTGACTGGGATTGCTGTCTTCATTTGCCATAAACACAGAAACAAGAATCAAGGTTGGTTTTGTTTGCTCACATCAAGTGAATTCATTTGTACATTTTGAAATTGTAAGTAAATAATAATAATTTAAAAAAAAAACTATGTTTTTTTTTTCTTTGTATTCTTCGCAGGCACCTCTCCAGATCACAACTGCGAGTGTCAATAGAGAGGTAGGACACAAACTTATTTGTATATTTTTGTTCTCCACTTTGGACATTCAAAGATCCTAATGTAGAGTAGTCACATTATCTGCTCACCCCTGTAGGAGGACACAAGCATTATCTCAGCTGTAGTTGTTTATTTGATGACAAATGTGAACAAGCCCTTTACATTGAGTCAATGGACCATACAACATTCAAAACCAAAAGTAAGATTAGAATAGACATTGATTCAATGTAAACTGCATTTGCGAACAGTCTATTGTTCCAAATTCTTCTCCAAGGTGAGTACTCACAGACTCACAAACCCATACACAAAACTGCATCAGTTATTTACGTCCAATGAAGGTTCAGAACTAAGTTGTCAAGGTAGACTTTGAAATTCAGCAAATGCAGCAAACTCCTGTCCCACAGGCTACAGTGCATTACCAAAATGTTCCACATGGTGGCAGTCATGGGCATCACAACAGCCAAACCCAGCCTGATACAGACTATCAAAGCCTGAACCCCAACACCATTGAGGAAACCCAAGTGTATCAAAGCCTTTGACCTTAGGACCTGATACACAACACCACTTACAGTGTGATAACATTACACTGTACTGTATATTCAGTCTAGTGTCCTGAAATTGTACAGGATAAACCCTGATGTCAATCATTTCTGATCGTACCTGCTCATGAGACCTGAAAATATTGTGATTTGTTAATAACTATACATAAAACAGTATATCCACACAGTGCCATGTCCACACTTGGACCTCCTAACTCCAAATTGTTGTGTGTTTTGGGCCTTTTCTTACAGATGTGCTGGACTATGTAAATATCCAGTTTCTTGTCACAATTTATTATTGTTTGGAAATATTAGGTTTTATTTGCTTGTGAGGATTGACCCTTTGTGTGATTACAGATCTGGTAAATTTACCATGGCATAAAGCTTCACTGTAGTTGATATGTGGTGTTGATAGTGATTTGTAATTTTTCAGGAATATAAAATAGTTTAGAACTGTGCTATGAAATATAGAGGCTAGAACTATTCTTGTCTGTATCATCTGTATTTTGCAATGTTTATCTTATAGCCTAGGTTACTTTTAAGAGAAAGACATTTCCATTGTATTGTAAATAAATAATCTTTTCATCTGAATAAACAAAGTATCATGTAAGTAATGGCCAAATGTTTATTTATTAATTTATTTTGTGGTGATCTAAATTGACCACAAACTACAGTAATATATTTCCAGTAGGCATTACATTGACTCAGAATGCTGCCATCTAGTGTCAAACAGGTGACACTATAGGCTACTTGGATGTTATCCCCCCTTTCAAAACTCAGAGAAATCTCTGAGAAATATTGAGGACAATTTGACAATTTTATAAATTTTGCGTTTGAAGACCTAAATAACAGCCTACATGTGAGAGAACTTAAGACATGCAAAACATGTGTTAAAGCTTGTTTGTCATGGGGTATGTCTTGAGAACTGGGTAGAGGGTCATTTGACTTCCTTTATGAGGCAGTCACACATGAACAGGAAAAGCACAGAGGGTGGGGGAGGGTAGAGACCTAGACTTCATCTTATATGTATAGGCTGCATATATGTCACCATATGCCCATTACTTTTCCACTTTTATGTTCATTTGTCACTGAATTATTTGTAAATAGTAGACTATTATTTGATTCATTTGGAGATATTACACTAGCGTGACCAAGGTGGACATGAGGTGCAGAGTCTTGCAGGGTGTGTTGATGAATGTGTTAAACCACAACTACAAATAGATGAGGCACCAAATGCCATCGTTGTGCAGCCAGGAAACTGACACACATAGAGAGAGATGACACTTCACCTAAAACAAAGAAGATGAAAAAATAAAAAATAAAAAAAGTTCAGAGTAAAGTTTAGTTGAAAATGAGGTTTCTAATCTTTACTCTTTTCCTGAGTTCAGGTAAATGATATCAATATTATTATTATTCTTTATATTACAGTTTACCATTAAGTGTTCAGGAAATTGCATGGTTCCGCAAAATAAGAAAGGAGAAAACAGCAACTTCAATTCAAATTTATTCACATGGAAGATATTTTTGTGTTTGGATGACATCTCTGTGGTAATTCTTGCCCTTATTTTCCCAGTATTCAACATTTGTCGCATTGCACAATGTTCAAAGTTTAAACAATCATCATATGGTTTTTCTTGCTAACTTCAGGATGTGATTAGCCTGACATAGCCCGACCATAATACTGCTGTTCATCCGTATTCATGGTCTGGAGGTTCTTTAACCTGGCGTGATTATACTGCGGGGGGAGGGCATTCACTTTTGGTTTGAAACAATTGGACAGCTCGTCTAATCAGCGTCGCTTATTGGCCGGTAGACTCTCTACCGATATAAACACGCCCAAGAGGACCGTTCCCAGACCATGGATACGTATGAACATTCGTATTATGGGCGGGCTATGTCAGGCTAGGATGTGATAGCCTGGTAAAATATAACACATTGCAGATATGAATATATACTGTATAGCTATACCTGAAGAGAAGGAGGAAGTTCAAGCTACATTCATTTAAATAGCCGGTGCTGCTATCTAGTAAATTCAGCCAAGTACATCCCCAGACAGCCGCCATATTATAAATAAACTAGATTTGCAATTTCAGAGAAAATACATTGTGCATGAAAAATGTTTTCAAAAGGTTTTAAAAAGTTATGTTTTTGTGCAAATTATCTGACAATAGAACTAAAGCATGACTTAGTTGCAAGGCCATTGAGGTTGTTGCTAGGGCGGTTACAGTGGTTGCTATGCTACTTGCCACATGAATCATGTTGGTCGCCATGTTGATTATTAGGTCATGGTTAAGGTGGTTGCTAGGCTGTTGCTAGGACGGATCTATCGGTTGCTATGTTGAGTGCTAGATCTTCATTGTGGAAGCTGCCAGCTGTGATGCTAACTGTCTAAATGTAACCCTTTACGCAGATCCCCAATACATCAATGCAATTATATTAATTTCAAAAACATTTGTATTATGATGAATTCTTGAAGTAAATCACTGTTCAATGAGGCATTTACCTGTAATCTGTTGTTTAAGTGGCTGACATATTTATCAACATGATTGTCATTGGCAATAAAAATTGGAAATCTAAAAAAAGATTAGCTGTTCACTGAACCATCTCATTATCTCATCATCTCAGTAATCTTTTTTTAAATGTGTCTATCATAGTGCAGCGGATTAGAAATCATTGGCCACTAGTGGTCATGGTCAGATCAGCAGATTTTATTATCTGGGTCTTTGTTATTCATGAAAAAAACACTAAGTTGACTGCACTATGTTCTAAGCAGTACATGTAGGACTGCTTGGTTAATCAGTAATGTGCAAGTGAGAATGTATATTTTCCCATTTCCCAAGTCTGGGCAGCTGTGTGTGATGGAGAAATGATCCCAGTGACTGGAACAGTTGGAGGATCTGTGAACATCACCTGCCATTACCCCGAGGAGTATAAACACCGGAACATAACCAAGGCATTTTGTAAACTGAAGAAAGGCGACTGTAAAAGCGTGATTTCTGTGTATTCTCATTCAACACTGAACAAAGATGGACGATTCACCAGCACATATGAACCAGAGAGAGGGATATTAAATGTAAACATTAACAGACTGACTGAGGCTGACACAGCCATGTACTGGTGTGGAGTTTACTCTCATGTGTTTGAAAACTGGATTGATCAAGTGACAGCCTTTAGTATGTATGATTTACTATTTCTCTATCATATGTGTTTTATTGTTTACGGAATGCATGTCATGCCTGAAACGTGTTTCCATGCTCTCTCTCTCTCTCTCTCTCTCTCTCTCTCCCCATCTCCACTCTCTTGTTCCTCTCCAGTGCTCCATGTGACTCCACTGATTGGATATGAAGGAGGAGAACTGAACATCACGTGTCCTTATGAGAGAGGAGATGAAGGGGAAGGGAAGTATTTCAGTAGAGTGAGATCACCTTACTATCATAACCCAATGCTTCTTATTCAGTCAAATTGGAATGAGACAAGAACTACAGTGGGGAGATTCTCTCTGTATGATGACATCACTGCAAGAGTCTTCACTGTGACCATCACTGGACTCAGCACTGAGGATTCTGGGAAATATGAATGTAAAGTTCAATACAAATCACAAATAACCCGTCAGGTCTTGGTTAAAGAATGTAAGTGCTGATTTCTTTTTTTTACCTCCTTAAAAGAGTTCAACCACACCTCATGTATTAATACTTGCACATTTGTTTTGTCTGACAGTGTCAAGCTTTGTTGGGCATGAGGGTCAATCTGTCTCCATCACCTGCAAACATCAGAGTCCAGACAGTACAACTGAAAAGACCTGGAAGTACTTCTGCAAAGGGAAGTCACAGATGGACTGTGTTAATACTGGTGTCAAGTTTCAATCTAATGTGGTAACAGCAGAGAGATTCTCTGTGAGAGACGAGTCAAGACCAGGATTCTTCACCGTGAGAATCTCTGACCTGAGAGCTGAGGATTCTGGGATATACTGGTGTGGGGAGTTTAGTGAAAAGTTCTTCTCCAGCAGTGCAGTTCATCTGGAGGTCAAGAGAGGTGAGTGAGGAAGACAGGCATTGAGGAAGGTTTTTTTTTGCCTTTTTGCCTTAAATGTGATAGGATAGTGACAGGAAATGAGTGGGGGAGAGAGATAGGTAAGGATTGGAAAAATGACCTTGGGTCGGACTTGAACCTGGGTCCTTCGATTCATGGTATGACGCACTAGTCTGCCCGATGTTTTTTATTTTGAATTTCATACATGTCTCTGTGATGCAGTTGTGTTTCTCTTTTTTCACTAAAATTAACAATAGCATTGTTCATCCTCAATGAATGCCACAACTAATTGGCCCAACTTATTGTTATATGACTCCTCTGCCTTTTATATGTTCTAGCACCATCTGGAGTAGAAAGGTCCACAACACTGTCATCACTTCCCTCACCAGTGCCCAGTGATGATGGATCTGGTGAGAGCAGATTATAGTCTATTTCTTTTTCCCAAAATGCAGTGGTATGTCTTGGATTACCCATGCTACATGACACACTCTCTGTCTGTAATATGTGATATCACCATCAGGAGCAGATACATCATCCCTGACAACAAGACAAGACTTTCTCCAAACAACAATACCACAGTCATCTGCTTCACCAAAAACCATTCACACTGAATATGGTGAGGACAGATTACAGTTTGTCCTTATATGTTTTTTTTGTGTGTGTGTGTGTGTGTGTGTGTGTGTGTGAGTGTGTGTGTTTGCTTTTTTAGTTGTTCAGTGATTTATGGACGGCCTTCATATGGATTCGTTTTTGTACCTCTCTGAGAACCCAAAATGGCTGCCCTATGGCATGTTGATGTCAATTGTGGTTTTGTGTTCTTCCATGATTTCTCTCAGGTTCCACTGTGATCCTGCCTGTGACTCTGGCCATAGCAGTGCTGGTGATCGGAGCTTCTGTCCTCATGTGCTGTAAATGCAAGCTAAAGAGGAACCAAGGTAAGACAAGAAAAACTATTTGAAATAACAATGTCATGTCTGTAAAGTACAGAACTCCAGCCCACAGATCAAGACCAAGACTGTGGTAACAGAAAGGTGGTGGTCATGCATGCGCTGGGCTACTGACAGGTCTACTGACAGGACAGCGCTATTTATTGGCAGAGATGTCAAACGTATTTACTTTCTTTACAAGTATCAAGTCCTTTAAAAGGCAACCTGCACATTTTTGGGCACACAATGGCAGGTTGTCAACTATCAACTTCTCTATCAAATGAGTATTCCAAAGATTGTAGTAGTCATACTAATTATGTTTATTTTTGTTTAAAGGAGATAGGTAAGCACATCACTTTAAAATGTTAATGCAAATGTCCAATGGTATTTTGTCTTCCACAGGTTTTGCATCCACATCTGTTAGCGGCATAGAGGTGAGTGAAAATAACTAAAAGACGAACAAAAAAAAAACCCTGAAATATTTTGTTTTGTATATACATATTTTTTAAATTCTTTTTATTATTTTGTCTTCATTGGCAGGCTCGCCCTCTGGATCATGTTTATGAATAGGTGAACGATACTATTCTGTCTGTGAGCCCAGAGGATACTGTGGGAGGTAATAGCCAATTAAACACAATCCCATGTGCTGCTGCCCCGACCTACTCCACTCTCCAGTTACCCATAATTCCACCTGTCGACCACACCTACTCCACTGTAGTCTGACACGTCAGACTATATCATAAGAATGTATAGTCTGAAGACCACTGATAGACTGTACCTCAGTGGAGGGGCGGGTGATTGCGTTGTCTTTCAAACTGCCCCTCCACGTAATAGGCTAGCGTTCGTTCCGGCCAGTGGTACCAGCTGGTATATCAAACTTTTCCCGTAGCCCGTCGGTAACACGGCAAAGACATATTTTTCAGAACAAAAAACTTCAGTGCACTTTCTTGTTTCACTTTCAAAGAAAATGACAAGTGCAATTCGTCCAAAACTAAAGCCAAAGCTTTTAAAGGTTTGAGCAGGGCTGTCGTCATCGTACAAAGCCCGCCTTACGAATTCCTGTACACATACCGCGCTGTGATTGGTTATCCGCCACCAGAGGAAGAATACAACGGGTTTCTATCAGTGGCCTCTAGACGTATCCTCCGTGCAAATTCAAATTTGCTACCGCTAGGGGTACGTCTAGAGTTCTAGGCTAACTCAACTGTACAATTACCCACAATTCCCCCAAATAGCCCCACCTACTCTACTGTCCAATTACCCAAAATCTCATCTGTGGACCACACCTACTCCACTGTCCAATTACCTACAATTCCCCCTAATGGAGCTACCACTGTGAGCTTCCAGAAGAACCAGGATGCAACAGCCTCCATCACTTTTAGTATGGGGCAGGAGACGTGTGGATACTCCACTCTCAAACCTCCTATAAAGTAACAAAAGTATTTTTTTGTTTGTTAATTGTGGTCTGCATTGTAACCTCTACCCTCGCTTTATGACTTTACTGTCTGTACTTTACTGACAGTATGGGCTATGACTTAAAAGTATGACTCTTAAAGTAGCCTATACTATCTGTACAGTCTCTCATTATCCTCACTTATATGGCTTTTAAGTACACTCCTTACCTTATTCTCAATGAGGTTTTAACATATACACTTGTCTGTTATTGTGAGGTGAGAGACAGGAAATGAATGGGGTGGGCTTGGGAAATACTATGACCGGTCAGACTGGAACTCGGGCCTCAATGGATGCTACAGTCAGCTGCACCATGGTACTCCTTATTTTACTTGATGCAATCATGGAAATCTTGCTGCACTCTTCATTGCATTCTGATTCTTGAACAATCTGTATGATTTAAACCTCAATCATCTTATTTTGAGCATCATAAGCATTCAAAGTCTAAATGTTTTTATTTTTAATATTGAATTGCTTTATACACATTGTGATGACTTGCATGACAGCTGTGAAGAAGGTACATTGGTCTCAGGACCTCAAAAGTTACAAAAAAAAGTAAAAAAAAAAAAAAATAGAAATCCGTAAAATCATGCTTTTGCTGTTTAGGTTGAATCTGGGTTGGGTTGCTTTCACACCTGAAACAAATCACGCCCTGGGTTCATTAGAAGCCTCTCTAAGTCCAAATCAGTCTTAGCTTCAGCCTCAGTATGCTAGTTTGGTTCAACTGCTGGTATTCACAACGACTCAAGTATAAGGAAATCCTGCACACTTTCCATTCCACCAACAAAATTTAATAAAACGTTTCGGTCATCCGACCTTCTTCAGGTGACCAAAACTTATTAAATTTTGCTGGTGAAATGGACAATGTGCGGGATTTCTTTATACTTGAATGACAACCTCACTGAGATAATATTCTACGCACCTATCCAACTACAGGGTTGTGCAAAAGCGTTATTTTGAACTATTCACAATGACTCAAAAGTTCCAGGAGTAGATGAACTATGGTTCATTTTAAGCGTATAGTACAAAGCAAAACAAAACAAATATGTCTTTGCCCTGATTTAGGCTACTTTAGTTACTAGTGAGAACTTTATGTTACATTGTGAACAGTATAACAAGCTTTACTGTATTGTAATCATCGTGTTGTATTCATATTGTGCTTTGATATTGTGTGAGATTTTGAATAAATAAGTTTTCCCCCTATTTATGAAGCTGTTTGAGTTTTGATTGGTAATAATTACTATCACAAACACACCCACTACAGTGCAAGATATTCATTATAATTGTCATTGATCATGACATCAGACAGAGCTGTGCATAAGACGTTGATCCCAATTCTTTCATTCTGCCCAGTACATCTACAGCATTACAACAGCTTCACTGTGATTTGTTTGGTTGTAAGAGAAAGAGAGAGAGAGAGAGAGAGAGAGAGAGAGAGAGAGAGAGAGAGAGAGAGAGAGAGGTTATTGCATAAGGTTTACTGAGTGTCAACTGTTGTAATATTCTTCATAATTGGTCTGTGAAAGACTTACCAGGAAAGAGAAGTGGTAGGCCTACTGATGTCTTAATGTAAATGAGTAAAACATAAGGAGAAGACATTAACACACATCAGAAAGTCACACAGAGAGAGAGAGAGAGAGAGAGAGAACACTTAATCTATCAAATGAAACACACAGTCTTAGGCCTATACAATACGTCAGCTGAAGATGAAGCTTCTCCTCTCCCTATATCTACTCACAGGTAGGTAACAGTCTCACCTTCTCTTCTATGTTTCACCAATTATATTGAACTCGTAAACAGGATGATGTACAACAACGTAGTTCAAAAATGACACCTTATAGCAATGTTAGAGATAATATTGAATTTTCATTGACATTTTAATGTGCTTCTATGCAAGCTCTGGTAAAATACAACACTACTTACAAGGTTGATTTAAAATACAACACAAAATCTATCACTGCCACAGAGTGTACATCAAAAATAGTACATGACTCTGTATAATGACTTACTGTAACCATGCTGTTCACATTTAAAGCTATTGATTTTATTTTATTTTTTTTGTTTTGTTTTGTTTTTGTTTTCCATCTGAATACTGTTGGCAGCTCTGTGTAATGGGAAGTTGATCCCAGTGACTGGACCAGTGGGAGGATCTGTGAACATGAAATACCAATACCCCGAAGAGCATGAATATTCTACTAAGGTCTTCTGTATTATAAAGGGAAACACATGTATCAAAGGCTTTGAGGTACATAGAGAAATAGAGAAACATGGTAGATTTAGCTTCACATACGAGCCAGGGGGAAGGATGTTAACAGTGAACATTGACAGACTGACAGAGAATGACACATCAGCGTACGGGTTTGGAGTTGCCATAAATTATAGAAGACATAAAGTGCAAGGATTTGGTATGTAGCTTCAACTATTTCTATTCTGACTTCTGTGTTGATAGTTCAAAGGTGTCTGCTGTGCTGCATTGAGTTTGTCTTTGAGTATCTCCACTCTATTGTTCCATCCCAGTACTCCATGTGTCTCCACTGTTTGGATATGAAGGAGGAGAACCTGAACATCAGATGCCCCTATGAGGATGGAGATGAGTACAAGGAAGCAAGGAAGTTCTTTAGTAGAGTAGGACCAGCTCACTCTAGTGATTCAGAGATTCTCATTCAGACCCAGAGGGATCAGAGACAAACTACAGTGGGGAGATTCTCTCTCCATGACGACACCACAGCAGGAGCCTTCACTGTGACCATCACTGGACTCACCGCTGAGGATTCTGGGAAATATGCTTGTGGAGTGAAGGGACCATACGGTGATGATGTTCTTAATGAGCTGCAGGTGTTGGTTAGTGAATGTAAGTGTACACATTTGATACACTATTTGTTGTTAATGACATTAATGATTTTACCACAAAGTTGGCATATTTATTTTGTCTTAAAGTGGTGAAGGTCACTGGGCATGACGGAGACACTGTTTCTATCGTAAGAAATTGAGTAAAGTCAGTCATAAATATAGCCTATGTCTGATTATTTTTGTCTCTTGCAGTGATGCTGGGGAAGGAAGGAGGATCTGTCTCCATAAACTGCAACTATATCCAGGAGCATCACGGATGTCAGGAGATGAAGTTGTGCAAGGGGTCAGATAAATACAACTGTAGGAATGTTGTAGTTTCATCTAACCTACCGCAAGATGGCAGATTTACTTTAAAGGAAGATGACTCCGTTAGAATCTTCACCGTGAGCATCACTGACCTGAGAGCAGAGGATGCTGGGATATACTGGTGTGTAGAAGTGTGTCAAAGAGTCGAATTCTGGACCACTGGAATGAAGGTTAATGTAGAAAAAGGTGAGAGAGATCTAATCCACATATCTCAGTTATTTCCTCTTATTGCTCTGTCATTTTTCATTTAATACAACATTGACATTGTCATCATCATCATCATCATCATCATCATCATCATCATCATCATCACCATCACTAGATGTTCTTCAGGAACCAACACCAACAACTTCCACTGAGACCAAAGCAGACACTCCTGGTGAGGCTATTAAACTTCATCTGATAATGAAACATTTTCTTTTTTTTCTTTCTTGGACTAATTCCCAGGCACATAAGGTATGTAATTGTTGTGAAATGTTTTGCTACAGTCCCACTCATGCCTAATGTGAGACGTATAAAATGTGTTACAACGTTTTGTCATACATATTGAGGGAAATGCTCTGCAGTAGATGGAGATTTCACTAACCATTTCCTTTCATCATGCTCTACGCCAAATGTATAGACATTTTCATATTGTAGCCTATACACTTTTTATGCACTTTTACTCAAATCTCTTGTACACATATATTCCAGTACAGTCTACATGTGAGTGACTGCTCCCAAAGAGATGATACCATCATCAGTGTCTTCTCATGTTTGCATTTTCTCTAAGGCCTTCCAGTGATTCTGTCTGTGAGAGATGATGAGAAAGACTCTAGGCTCACATAAAATATCTGTGTTGTAAAAGGTTGTGTAATTGATTTTGTGCCTTATCACTGTCATCATCAGCAGCAACACTGGTGACAACAACAGCGACATCAGCATTACCAACTTCCACTTCTGTGAAACCTAATCTTTCTGGTAAGGGCTTCATTTTCGGTTTCTCACGGCCTGAATCCTGACTCCCCACATGAAATGAATCTTAGTTCTCTTCATGCGTACACAGGACATCATGCACTTGTTCTCAGCAATTACACTACTGCCATTACCTTCAGGTTCCAAATCTTTTGTATACGACTTTATTCATACGCGTAACATACAATGCAACATTTTATTCATGTAATCTCATCACCTCCTCATGTTCTCTTGGGTCTTCCTGTAATTCTGTCTCTGTGTCTCGCCACCACAGTGCTGCTGCTTGGGACTTTAGAGTTCTTTCCTTGTACTGTGTCTCCCAATACTCATCAGTGTCTTCTCATGTTCTCATGTTCTCTCAGATCTTCCAGTGATTCTGTCTGTTAGTCTGGCCACAGCAGTGCTGCTGACTGGGACTGGAGTTGTTCTCTCTCTGTACTGCAGACACAGGGGAAAGAAGAGACAAGGTTGGTCTATGTTTGGATTTCATAGACAAATTATTACAAAGATTGATTTTACTATAATAGTGTTTCAGTCCCATTATTCAAGGCAGTTTGGTTGACACCTATTTCTAGATAAATGATATTGGAATACTATGTAAGGGATAATGTATTGTCCGCCGGTCATTATAGAAAAATATTTCCAGAGAGGAAGAACCGGAGACCGACGCGCAGCGGAGGTCTCTGATTCGTCCTCAAGGGAATACACTATCCCGCTTATTATATGGGTCCTTGCCAACACGACGATATAATATTTTACAGAAACGTCTTTTTCATTTAATTTGTTAACGTTTCGTGGCTTCAGCGGAGAAACAAATAGTTTGCAAAGAAACTTCAACTTGAAACATTCTATAGAACGCAGCTGATGTCCTTTCACTTTCATTGTTGATCTCTATGCGCGGATTGATATGGAGTCGTGAATCTCAGGCAAAAAAACCTGTTGCCATTGACAGCGGTCATTATAGTTTTCCAGCGGTCATTATACAAAAATAACTGACCTGCGAACGTTGAGGAGTCCCATTGAAAGTGAATGGAGCCTCCCTCAACATTCTAGAGACCCGTATAATAAGTTTGAATAGTAGAGGAATGTGACTTACACTTTTATAAAATGTAAGGAAATATCAAAATATTGTTTCTGTTTGTTCTTCAGGTACCTCTCTCCAGGCAACAGCCACTGGGGTAAGTAATAGGGAACCTTTAGCCTGGACTCGCCTTAAAGGGATAGTTCCCTTTTTAGTGTTTAGCCCATTAATGTTCCAAAACAATTATCGTAGTGACAGTTTCTGTCACATTTTATGCAATTTTTTGAATATTCTGGTACTTTTTTTTTTTTTTTTTTTTTTTTGCGTAGTTATACCACCTAGCACTACAAAAAGACAAATAAAGCTGGATAGGAACTTTATCTCGCTACAATTTTAAATGACGTAAGTTGAGTAATGAAGTAAATGACTGATTGTGAATGTAAATGACTGATTGTGAATCAATTTCAATATTTCATTTGTATGTTTGATGTATGCATTGCAAGGTTTACACAGTCCACATTATACTGAATATAAACTTTCTTTATGTACGATTCCTTTATGTGTAAATTTTTTTCAGGTTAAAATTTCATATCAACAGTCCAATCTAAGAGTCTAAAAACAGCATTATTGTACTGAAAGTATATTTTTGATTGAGTAAACTGCTTGAAAAAAAATGCTTATGTCATCCAGATAATTGTAAGTAGATGGTGATTTTAAAACAAATAGCTCTTTAAATTCTTTCCACACTTTCCACACAGACTACATACCATTACCAGAATGTTCCACAGGGTGGCAGTCATGAACAACAAATCAACCCTGCCCAAAAGAATCCAGTTTATCAATCTTTGAACCCAAACACCATGGAAGAAAACCAATTATATCAAAGTCTGAAAGCCAAACAGGGACAAAATCAAGTCTATCAATCTTTGAACCCAAACACCATGGAAGAAAACCAATTATATCAAAGTCTGAAAGCCAAACAGGGACAAAATCAAGTCTATCAATCTCTGAACCTAAACACCATCCAACCAGACCCCATCTACCAGGATCTGAACCCCAACACCACTTAACATGAGCAGGTAGTTGTTCAATTGATGGATGACATGTTAGCTTGTCCCAATAATCATAAAATAAGAAAATCATTTTCCTGGTTCCTAGATAAGAAGCTCATATGTCTTCACAGTAAGATCTCATCAAACGATTCACCTTATATCTGACACTCCACTACAGGTCATCCCCTCATGCTGCCATCTAGTGTTAATAAGCTGTCATTGCAGAGAAGCAACAGCTGTAATATCCTGCATACAGAGGCCAAGGCTGCCAATGGTCAAATATGGAAAATTCACATTTGATACGTTTCTATTATAAGCCATGGCCCTGAGAACACCTCTCTCTTTCTGTCATTTTTTTAAGCAAATTAAAATGCTTGTAAAAAAGTGTACAGTATCAATAAAGATTGCCTTTTCAAAATTGTTTGTGTTGCTTATAATTTTTAGGTTATCACAAAGTTTGTGTGTGTTCGTGTGTGTTCTTGTCTATGGTTGTGCGGTATTATCATTTGCATCATATTTTCACACTATGTGATTATCCCTCACATCTCCTACTACAATTCCTTCTGAATGTTTCTCCCCCATTAGCAAGCATTGTACAACCCATTCTGCTATACTGTTCCACCTGTTTCTTCAACATGCTCACAGTTAAAAACCACAACAAACTCACCCAGGTTACCCGCACCGCCACAAAAATAATCAGTTTACAAACTCCAAACCTGCAAGAACTCAACACTAAAGCCATAACACAAATAGCACGTACAATAGCACAAGACACCACTCACCACTTGATCACCTTTTCCAACTCCTGCCATCTGGTAAACGTTTCAGCAGCATTAGATGCAACAAAGCACGCTACAGTAGAAGCCTCATCCCCTCAGCCATCTCCATCCTCAACAAGACCAAACCACCTCTGTAATATGCTCCATTTTTCATGTGCCCATACCAACCCATACAAATGTGTCTGGTTTCAGTGTATGTTTTTATGCCCTGATACAAATGTGCCTGTTGTCTTATATGTCTTTTTCTTGTGCTGTCATACGTGTTTTGTGCACCCCCCCTACACAATTTTATGTTTCCCTCTTATGTGTTTTTTTGAATATGCCTATGTGTGTGTGTCTTAAACTCATGCTTACTTTGTATGTATGCAGAAAGGAAACTGTGAAAAAGATTTTCCCTATTGGGGACAATAAACTAACTAACTAACTAACTATTATGTAGATACTCTAGATGTGCTAATGATGTCTTCATGCTGATATGGTGTGACACCAAAAACCTGATTAAGTCAACTGTGTGCAGTTGTCAGACTAGGTTACAAAAGATACATGGAAATACCTGGGCTGACGTAGCCATAGCGTCTCTCTTAATCTTCTACTTGCTTCACAGGTAATAGTTAAACAGCCTGAAAAGAATTCGGAGAGGGCAGACCTCCGGCAAGGCAATAGGGTCACTATCTCACTAACACAATACAATTCCAAATTATGCTCCATAACTTAAATAGAAAAGATGAATTTCACAATGTATTTAGATATTACAATGACATTAATTGCACTTCCTTGTTAAAACCAGGCACATACACCAATGGGGCTACAATTCTGCAGATCAAGAATAGCGTTTGTGTGCTTTAGCAAGTTAATGACAGACAGAGATGGAGGGAGAAGGAAAGAGGATGATATACTGTATAAATAGATACGATTATTTCATTTCCTTTAGAACACAGCTCTCTCTCTCTCTCTCTCTCTCTCTCTCTCTCTCTCTCTCTCTCTCTCTCTCTCTCTATCTATCTGAACTGATTGATCAACTTACAAATACCAGCCCGGTAGTAATAGATACTCATTATATTATTACTTTGTACAATTTGAAGAATGCCCTGAAGAATTGACCAATATTTTTCAGTTCCTTTTCCATTTTTTTTTTTTTTTTTTTTTTTTCAATTACAAGTTACACATAGAGAAGTTGGTGCTGCCGATATGTTGGCGTGCTGGAAAAAAAATGTGCAACATGAAAAATCACTGTAACACTGAATGAGGAAGAGACATGAGTGTGTAGCTACTGTATGAGACACAGAGTTGACACTTCAGCCTGAAACATCGTCACAGAAGTTTCTGGAAAATTTAGCTCCTTCAACTCAAGATGAGGCGTACCTAATAACGTTATCATACATTAACACACATCAGGAAGTCACAAACACACACAGACACACGAGAGAGAGAGAGAGAGAGAGAGAGAGAGAGAGAGAGAGAGAGAGAGAGAGAACTCTTAATCCATCAAAGGAAACACACAGTCTTAGGCCTATACTATACGTCAGCTGAAGATGAAGCTTCTCCTCTCCTTATATCTGCTCACAGGTAGGTAACACCCTCACCTTCTCTTCTATGTTTCAGGGCGTCTAACTGCGGAGGTAAAATTATACTGAACTCGTAAACAGGAAGATGAACGACAATGTAGTTCAGAAATGACACCTTTGATCTCATAGAAATGTGAAAGATAATTGTACAGTATTTTCATTGATATTTCAATGTGCTTTTATGCAAGCTCTGGTAAAATACAACACTACTTACAGTTGATTTAAAATACAACACAAACTGTATCACTTCACAGAGTGTACATCAAAAATAGTACATGACTCAGTACGACGACTTACTGTAACTATGCTGTTCACATTTAAAGCTATTGATTTTATATATGTATTTTTGTTTTTTTTTGTTTTTGTTTTTCCATCTGAATACTGTTGGCAGCTCTGTGTAATGGGAAGTTGATCCCAGTGACTGGACCAGTGGGAGGATCTGTGAACATGAAATACCAATATCCTGAAAAGCATGAATACTCTACTAAGGTCCTCTGTATTGTGAGGGGAAACAAATGTATTAAAGGCTTTGAAATATATAGAGAAATAGAGAAACATGGTAGATTTAGCTTGACATACGAGCCAGGGGGAAGGATGTTAACAGTGAATATTGACAGACTGACAGAGAATGACACATCAGCGTACGGATTTGGAGTTGTCATAGATTATGGAAGCGAAAAAGTGCAAGGATTTGGTATGTAGCTTCAACTATTTCTATTCTGACTTCTGTGTTGATAGTTCAAAGGTGTCTGCTGTGCTGCAGTGAGTTTGTCTTTGAGTATCTCCACTCTATTGTTCCATCCCAGTACTCCATGTGTCTCCACTGTTTGGATATGAAGGAGGAGAACTGAACATCAGATGCCCCTATGAGGATGGAGATGAGTACAAGGAAGCAAGGAAGTTCTTTAGTAGAGTAGGACCAGCTCACTCTAGTGATTCAGAGATTCTCATTCAGACCCAGAGATCTCAGAGACAAACTACAGTGGGGAGATTCTCTCTCCATGACGACACCACAGCAGGAGCCTTCACTGTGACCATCACTGGACTCACCGCTGAGGATTCTGGGAAATATGCTTGTGGAGTGAAAGGACCATACGGTGGTGATGTTCTTAATGAGCTGCAGGTGTTGGTTAGTGAATGTAAGTGTACACATTCAATACACTATTCGTTGTTAATGACATTAATGATTTTACTACAAAGTTGGCACATTCATTTTGTCTTAAGGTGGTGAAGGTCACTGGGCATGACGGAGAAACTGTTTCTATCGTGAAAAAAACGAGTAAAGTCATAAATATATCTGATTATTTTTGTCTCTTGCAGTGATGCTGGGGAAGGAAGGAGGATCTGTCTCCATAAACTGCAACTATATCCAGGAGCATCAAGGATGTCAGGAGATGAAGTTGTGCAAGGGGTCAGATAAATACAACTGTAAGGATGTTGTAGTTTCATCTGACAGACCGCAAGATGGCAGATTTACTTTAAAGGATGATGACTCAGCTAAAGTCTTCACCGTGAGCATCACTGACCTGAGAGCAGAGGATGCTGGGATATACTGGTGTGTAGAAGTGTGTCAAAGTTTGGAATTCTGGACCACTGGAATGAAGGTTAATGTAGAAAAATGAGTCATCTATTCTAGTTATTTCCTCTTATTGCTCAGTCATTTTCATTTAATACAACATTGACATCATCATCATCATCATCATCATCATCATCAACAACATCAGATGTTCCTCGGCACCAACACCACAACTTCCCCTGAGACCAAAGCTCTTGTGAGGCTATTCAACTTAATTTAATAATGAAACTTTTTTTTTTTCTTTCTTGAACTAATTCCCAGGCATATAAGCTATGTCATTGTTGTGAAATGTTTTGCTACTCATGCTACAGTCCCACTCATGCTTTAGCCTGGCGACGCCATCCTACATACTTCCGCACGATTTTGGCTCGTACAGTAGTCTGGCCCAACCCGCCTAGCTTGGTTCACGTACGGTTTAGCCAATCAGCACACAGTTTAGAGCGATGTCTCTGAACTTGCCTGTAGTTCAGCAGCTTGTAGTTCAACAGCGTAGGAGCGCGTTTGTTTTTCTCCCCCCTACTTTCGAATTACCTTTAGAAAATTGGTACATGACATTAACATCCATGAACTTGAGGAGTTAATCCCGCTACGATGTCAAAATAGATCGGAAATAGCCTACTATTGAATGTGGAAGTTGGAGGCGTGAGAGCCAGGTGAGAGAATACGTCATATCCAAACGGAAACATGTTTCAAGTGCATTGCTCTAGTGGGTGACGTATAAAATGTGTTACAACGTTTTGCTCTGCAGTAGATTGAGATTTCACTAGCCATCTCCTGTCATCATGTTCTACGCCAAATGTATTAGACATTTTTATATTGTAGCTTATTCACTTTTTATGCACTTTTACTCAAATCTCTGGTATACACATATATTCCTGTACAGTCTACATCCTTACGTGAGTGACAGCTCTCACAGCAATTACATCATCATCATCATCATCATCAGTGTCTTCTCATGTTCTCATGTTCTCTCAGATCTTCCAGTGATTCTGTCTGTTAGTCTGGCCACAGCAGTGCTGCTGACTGGGACTGGAGTTGTTCTCTCTCTGTACTGCAGACACAGGGGAAAGAAGAGACAAGGTTGGTCTGTGTTTGTGTTTTACAGCCAAACTATTACAGGGACTGATTATATGAGTCTTTTAGACCCACCCATTATAAAAGGCAGCTTCCAGAGGAGTTGTGTAGACTACGTGGTTGAGAAATGTGGACTATATATTTGAATTATAGTACAGACATTACACTTACACTTTTATAAAAATTAAGGAAAAAAGCAGTCTAAATATTATTTCTGTTTGTTCTTCAGGTACCTCTCTCCAGGCAACAACCACTGAGGTAAGTAAACATTATGGGAACTAGAAGAGAAACTTACATCTGATTGGTCTAGACTCTAATTCTGCTTTTATGTATTTTTTACTCATGTGCATATGCTCCTCTTTTGCATTTTACTGCCTATCTCCTTTTTCTTCTCTTTTCTTTTCTCTCTTTTTTGTTATTAACAACCTGCCAGGGACTGCAGATGAAAAGTAGCCCATGGCTAATTCTGGTGCATTTATAAGCCTGTGTAAATAGGCATGGCAATTAATGTACATTGTCGCTTAAAGTGTGAAAGGCCAACTTCAAATTGGGATATACCATTGGGATATCACCATAACAATTTCCCCTCAATAATTGGGTTATGTTGAAGTTGTGTAAAGCTTGTCCATGCAATGCATTTACCATGTAACCATTAGTAAACCTCAGAATGCCACTACATAGTATCAGTAGTAGCATGAACAATTTCTCTATACATAAAATAAAATAAATCACAGACTGAATCAAAATCTCAATATTTTATTATTTTATATTTTAATAATATGTTTGATATACAATGTGCATGTACTGGATATAAAGTTTCTTTTTAAGATTTTAAGATTTCTGTAGGCCTATGTATGAAGTTATTGGGCATACTCTGTCAACAGTCTGATCTAGATCTTAGATCAAAAGAAAAAAAAAACATGTTTATCCACTCAATGCATATGTTAGATTGTGTAACCTGATTGAAAAAAAATCTCACTTTATTTTAAGTAGACAGATGTTTATAAAAACAAATAACTCTTTAAATTCTATCCACACTCAGGCTACAAATCATTACCAGAATGTTCCACAGGGTGGCAGTCATGAACAACAAATCAACCCTGCCCAAAAGGATCCAGTTTATCAATCTCTGAACCCAAACACCATGGAAGAAAACCAATTATATCAAAGTCTGGATGCCAACCAGGGACAAAATCAAGTCTATCAATCTCTGAACCTAAACACCATCCAACCAGACCCCATCTACCAGGATCTGAAGCCCAACCACACTTAACATGAGCAGGTAGTCATTCAGTTGATGGATAACGTGTTAGCTTGTCCCAATAATCATAAAATAAGAAAATCAGTTTACTAGTTCTGAGACAGTGAGGTCACATGCCTTCACGGTAAAATCTCATCAAATGATTCACCTTGTATCTGATGCTCCACTAGATGTTCATCCCCTCATGCTGCCATCCAATCATGCTGCCATCTAGTGTTAATAAGCTGTCGTTGCAGAGAAGCAACAGCAGAGAAGCATCAGCTGTAATATCCTGCATACAGAGGCCAACGGTGCCAATGTTCAAATGTGGAAAATTAATGTTTTATACACTTCTATTGTAAGCCTTGGCCCTGAGAACACCTGCTTGTTGTGAGATCAGATTATAATGCATCTGAGGAATTGTCCTAATGATGTGAATGTTCTCTCACTTTATGTTTTACTATTCCTCTACTGTCTTTTAAACACATTGAAATGCTTTACGGTGATGTAAGAAATGCGCTGTATAAATAAAGAATGCCTATTTTTAAATTGTCTGTGTTGTTATTGCAATTTCAAGGCTATCATGTGTGTGTGTGTGTGTGTTTTGCGTATGTGTGTGTGTGTGTGTGTGTGTGTGGTGTGTGTGTGTGTGTGTGTGTGTGTGTGTGTGTGTGTGTGTGTGTGTGCGTGGTGTGTGTGTGCTGGTGTGTGTGCGTGCGTATGTGAGTTCTTGCTATGGTTTTGAGGTATTATCATTTGCATCTTATTTTCACACTTCACGTCATTCTCCCTCCCATCTCCTACCCCAATTCTTCTGAATGTTTCTTTGTATGTATACTATGTGTAACTCCCCCGTTATGTAGATAGTCAAGATGTGCTAATGATGTCATCATCCTAGGTGTGAAGCCAAAGACCTGATGTCCAAGACTATTTAAGTCAACAGTATGCAGTTGTCTGACGAGGTTATAAAACGCATCTAAAATACATGGGCTCACCTAGGCCTAACCATAGCATCTCCTTCTCTTTGCCCTCTTCACACTTCAAAGGTTATAGTCAAACAGCTAGACAACACTAGAAAAGCACTCAGAGAGTGAAAACCTCAGCTAAAGCAATAAGGTTATTATCTGACAACACAAGACAATTCCAAATGATGTTCAGAACTGGATTGTTGACCTAATTTCACAATGCATTTAGATATTTTGGATAGACTGTTCCGAAATATCTGAAGTCGGACCCACTTCTGTGTTATTGCATATTTAAATTAAAAAGTTTAAAATAGCATTAAATTGCACTTCCTTATTCAAATCAGGCACATACACCAACGAGGTGGGCTACAGTTCTGCAGACCAAGAATAGCGTGTGTGTGCTTTAGCAAGTTAGTGACAGAGAGAGATGGAGGGAGAAGGAGAGAGGTAGGTATATAAATAAATAGAGTATGTCATTTCCTTTAGAATACTGCTCTCTCGCTCTCTCTCTCTCTCTCTCTCTGTATCTCTTTCTCCATATCTTAACCATTTGATCAACACCAGCTCAGTAATAGAAACTCATTATATTATTAGTTTGTTTGCATTATCTATGTGTAAACCAACTAACCCATGACGGAAGATATCCTGAAGATTTGACAAATCTTTTTAACTTCCTACCTAATTGTAAGACAAAGAGGTGTTCATTGTGCAGCCAGCCCAGTCACAGACTCAGGTCCTATAAATATGTGCAATGATGTATCAGAAGATGCTAATTTTTTTGATCAGTAACAACCTGGAGGAAATAGTCATTGTGCAGCCAGCTCATACAGACACTGTTTCTAGATATGTGAGATAATATATTAGATGAAGAATTTTTTTTTTTTTAGTTGCACGCCACACAAAGAGAAGTTGGTGCTGCCGATGTGTTGAAGTGCTGAAAAATTGTGCTGCTTGAAAAACCAACGTCACTGAATGAGGAAGAGACATGAGTGTGTAGCTACTGTATGAGACACAGAGTTGACACTTCAGCCTGAAACATCGTCACAGAAGTTTCTGGAAAGACCTGAGTTTGGCTCCTTCAGCACAAGATGAGACTCCTTCTCTTCACTCTCTACTTTCTCACAGGTAACAGTCTTATCTGATCTTGGAAACTTATTTTTATGGAGTGATTGTAGAGTCCTTGTTTATAAAACGTAAGAACAGAAAGCTGTCTCACAATTTGCTGCATTGCACAACAGTTCACAACAGCTGCTCTTGGAAAAGCAATTATATAGAGTCTAAAAGCAGATCTTGAATATATTGACCTTGTGTAATTCACAATTTCACAAACATCTCATTAGCATTTGATTTGTTATATTTCTGTAAAATTGATCGATAATGACATATTTATCAGGGGCCATATGTATTGATTGCAAGACTTTCATTTACCCTGATCCTTTTATGTGTTGCAGAGAACATAATTTCCTTATTTAAGAAACACATGTATTCATTTTCCACCATTACACTATGATTTATTTTTAAAAACTGCAGCCTTTGATAAAGTATAATTGAATCCCAATTATTTAATTCCCAGTATTTAATTATTTCATTCCTTTCCCAACACAGTATCAATTCCCAAGACAGTATCCAATTGAGATATCTATCTGTGTTTGTTCCACATTTGATTCCATATTATGAATGTTATTAAGCAGCTCTGTGTGATGGGGAGTTGATCCCAGTGACTGGACCAGTGGGAGGATCTGTTAACATCAGCTGCCAATACCCTGAGAAGTATAAATACCGTACTAAGACTTTCTGTAAGATGGTAGGAGACATATGTCTTAGTTTGCTTGAAGTATCTACTCAGTCAGAGGTGAAGGGAAATGGGAAATATAGTCGTACATATGAGTCGGTGGGAAGGATGTTAACAGTGAAGATTGACAGACTGAATGAGGTTGACACAGCAGCGTACTGGTGTGGAGTCTATACTACAGTGCTGGAAAACTGGATTGATCAAGTGAAAGCCTTTGGTATGTACAGTAGTTGATCATTTCAGTGTTTAGTGTTTGTTCATTGTCTCAATGTCTATTTTGTTCCTCATTATCCATTTTTATTTAAACAGATGTATTCTATTAGGAACATATTTCATGTATTGTTATCAGATTGTTATCTCCCTTCAGAACGCCATTCTTTTCTCTTATTGGCTGCTAGGTGACCATTATTTCCAGATAACTGGCTACTTTGGAAGTAGTTCCAAAAAATAACTCATCTAATAACTGATTACCGTTCCATATGAATGCCTTTTAGAATGGTAATTATAACAACAATAAGCAGCCTTGTAGATCTACTTTCAACTGAAAGTAGTACCCAAACCGAACAGGTTAGCTTCTTTTAAATTTGAGTTGCATATTTATTTTACGTTTAATACGCTTCTTCAAATATAGATAAATAGAAACTGGCGGAATAACTCTTCTAGATTCCACCTCGGAAATTATTTCTGAAGAACTGGTTACCTCGTCGGCCGTTATCCCTTACGTAATGTTTTATCCTGTGTTGTCTCCATGAGTGTCAGTGGTTCTTCATCCGGTCTGAGTCTCTCCAACTTCACTGTGTTTCTCCTCCTCAGTACTTCATGTGTCTCCACTGATTGGATATGAAGGAGAAGAACTGAACATCACATGTCCTTATGAGAGGGGATATGAGAACAATGAGAAATACTTGAGTAGAGTGGATTCATCAGACAATAAATCAAAGAACCTCATTCAAACCAGGTCTAAAAAGAAGATTGATGGGAGATTCTCGCTGTACAATGACATCACTGCAAGAGTCTTCACTGTGACCATCACTGGACTCAGCACTGAGGATTCTGGGAAATATATGTGTGGAGTTAAACGTTACTATGGTGACATCCATCAAGAGCTGCAGGTGCTGGTTAAAGAATGTAAGTTTTTTTTTTAAAAAAAGATACTGTATACTTATTAGCTGTCATTAGCAAGTGGTTTAAAGGGATTATATGAAGAGAATCAAGCTGTAGACCTATTGTTTCATGACTCAGCAATTATGAGAGAGTGTGTCATAGGCCAAATTCTGAACTGGAAGCCCAGTAGTAACTGATGTGAGTGTAATGAATTTCCCATATCAAAGGCTGTCATTGTAGAGTAATACCTACTATGAGCACTTAGCAACCTAAATGACTCTGGATTTATTGAATATTTAATGCAAAGTTGGCGCATTGTTTTGTCTGATAGTGGTGAATGTCACTGGATATGAGGGAGAGTCTGTCTATTCACTCACAATACTTTAGGTTGTATTCAGACATTGTGGTGTTTAGTCTGACACGTTCTATGTGGACAGGGAGTCATTGAGCGGGCTTAGTGTTGTTTGAATCAGCTTGTTAGTTTCTCTGATTGTTTGTAGCCGTTTTACCCAAGGGTCTACTCGTGACCAGGCCATACACATTTCTATTTTAGCACTTTGTATTATTCTATTCAACTTCTGTATGTAAGTTTTCATTAAGAAAATAGACAGTAAAATGATCTAAAATGAGTTTACACATTATTTGGGTGTAGTGGGAAATAAGTCTGATTAATTTTGTCTCTGGCAGTGGTTGTTGGGAAGGAAGGAGGATCTGTCTCCATAACCTGCAAGCACATCCGTCATACAACACCTCATGTGAAGATGCTGTGCAAGGGGTCAGATAAAAACAACTGTAAGGATGTTGTAGTTTCATCTGACAGACCGCAAGATGGCAGATTTACTTTAAAGGATGATGACTCCGCTAAAGTCTTCACTGTGAGCATCACTGACCTGAGAGCAGAGGATGCTGGGATATACTGGTGTGTAGAAGTGTGTGATGGACGTCACCTCTACACTACTGGAGTGAAGGTGAAAGTAGAGAAAGGTGAGAGTCATCTACTTCATATATCTCAGCTATTAGGCTCCCTCTTATTAGTCTGTCTCATTTTACATTTAATCCAACATTGAAATTGTTAAACTCATTACCTCCCTCACCTATGTGACCAGATGTTCTTCAGACAACAACACTGGCAGTGGCAGCAATACCTCCAACTTCCACTGAGACAAAATCAGACTCTTCTGGTGAGGCAATTAAACTTCATTTAATCATGAAACTTTTTTTTTTCCTTTCATGGACTAATCACATAACAGTTACGTTCAGCAGAGTTAGTGTTTTGCTACAGTTCCCACTCACCCCATCCCTGGGTGACATATAAAATGTCTTGCAACTTTGTCATCTTGAACCTGAGGCAGATACCTGAGCACAATAGATGTGAACTCTCTCTCCCAGCAATCACACACCACTGTCATTATCCTCATTAGTGTCTTCTCATGTTCTCTCAGTTCTTCCAGTGATTCTGTCAGTGGGTCTGACCATAGTAGTGCTCGTGCTTGGAGTTGCTCTCTTCCTATACTGCAGACACAGGAGAAAGAAGGAACAAGGTAGGTCTGTTTGAAGCAATATACCGGAGTAAGTTTAAGCATAGTCCTGCTGCACGAGCCTTCTAACAGCAATATATTTCGCATGAAATGAAAGATTTTCGAACAGCACAGACCCAACGTGAACACGAAACACTTTACATTGAGTCAATGTAACCTCAGATCTTACTTTCGGTTTCCAACAGTCAGGTCCCATTGATTCAGTGTAAAGTGCCTGTTCGCTTCTGCGTTCGCGTTCGGTCTGTGCTGTACCAAATTATTTTGTTCCACTCGCTAATTAGCACAGGGCTATAACAGGGCTATGCTTGAATTCACTCCGGTACTCTCCTTTGAGATTTACAATAAATATTTTTTTCTTCACTTCTGAGCAAGTGATATGCTGTTCTCTTACTGCCTGACTGATCCTCTCCTGTTTTGTAAATTTGAAAATTCCCATTATTTAAACTTATGAGGAAGTTGTAATGTCTAGTTTTACGTCTTGTCAATGCTTGGCTTGTGGTCTTCTTGTTTTTTTTCTCCTTTGTGTCTATTTGTAAAATTCCCCTTTCACATTACGATCTTGACCACTTTTCTTATCATAGTCTTCAGAAACAGCCACTGAGATCTTTCTCAGAAAATTTCCCTCTTGCATATGAAGTCTTCTCTTTCTCAAAGGGTGTCTGTGGTCAGCTGTAACATCCTCTTTTACACAACAACTGCAACCATGGCAACATTATCTTGGGGTTGTGGCATTTGCAAAATGTCAAACGCTGTGTTTAATTCAAAGTTAGTCTCTAAGGTAGATAACAAAAAGTTAGGCTAAATAACAACAACTACAACAACAACAACAAAAAAAAACATTGAATGTCTTAAGCGAGTACCCAAACAAAATGCTACTGGTTGTGTAGTAACTTGGTGTTTATTCCACCACATGTTTTCACCGGAACCTGTGTATCTGTTTGTGTGTTCTGTGTACAAAATAACTAAAGTTTATTTCCTAGTGTATTATTGTTTTAGTTGCATCTAGTCTAAAATCAGCTGATAATTGAGGTTTTCAGACATATTGCAAAATCACCCAACATTGACGTCTTTAGAGAGTCAAAGTTTCGCTGCTGGCATACTGGTTTCATCTCAATCTTTGATAATCTTGTTTTTATAAAATTGATAGAATTCCTCATATAGGCCTACTGACCATATGACCAGAGAGAGTAAAAGAGAGGTCAAACATTCATTAAGTTCCTTGTTCTACTTTCACAGTGGGGAGAGAGGGAAATACCCTTTTGAGTTGAGCTCTCCTGTGATATGAAAGATTGTTGAAAAGTTCATATTGTGGCGTAATGCACTTATGCATGGCAGAATTATTTGTGTTTCTCCCATTGAAACGTATTGTGTTACATCTATATCGGTCAATATTTCATGCTCTTGTATACGACCATGTGAACTGCACTACTAACAATTCATTGACTTTGATATTAGAATAGCTTGAAAACTCAAAATTTTAAATGATTTACATGTAAACTTCCAAAATAGAATGATGTTGACGTATCATTGTGATTCCACAGGGTTGGTGTCCACATCAGTAACCCATTGTGTCAGTCAGGTGAGTGAAAATAAACACAACATACAGAATGTTCCAGACAGTGTGTTGGTCCTCTGATCTAAAATGCAATTGTTCTTTCACTTGAAATTAGTTTAAAAAATATAGGCCTATACAGTTTGAATTTTAATTATTTTCAGTATGTGGCTTGCAAAAAAAAACACAGTATGGCCACAACAAAATACAAACAAAATGCTAATTATGTTACAAATTAAAGCTTTATTCTCATGACAACCTTCTCATCTCCTCTCTTTCATATCATTATCTTTGTTTACTGCCAGGCCCGTCCAGTGGATTGTACTTATGAGGAGATAAAGCACGCAAGTCACCCAATGAACACAGAGGACACGGTGTATGGTAATACTCAATCACCCACAATGCAACCTGATGGCCCCACCTACTCTGCTGTGAGTTTCCACAAGAACCAGGAAGCAGCAACAGCAAACGTCAGCACCAGTCAGGGGCAGGATACATGTGAATACGCCGCTATCAAACATCCAACAAAGTAGAATAGAATAGAATAGAATAGAATAGAATAGAAATCGTTATTGTCCATTTGCATGGAAATTTGCCTCTGGCCTCACAACATAAAAATAACTTAAGGAATGGACAAAACACAGAGGGACATTAGAGACATATTCTACAGGACAATTACATACATGTAGAGTACCACTCTCAGTATAAATACCTAAATAAAGTGAATAAATATGTGATGATCCTTATTTCTGATTGTTTAAAAGATTAGATAGAAAGTTGGAAAGATAGGCTTACTTGAATGACTTGAAATTGATAAATGTCAAAATCAAATAAATTCCAAAGACATTCTTATTTACATTTTTAATGCACCATGCTGTATTCATGTCAATAATGTTCAAAGACATTTTTTGTCTTTCTAACCACGTTGTATTTATTGCAAAATTTCCCAATTAGCACAACACAATTTTAGGAAAGTTGTTGGGTTGACTGAATCTATCTACAAAATGGGAAATAAGTGATGCCGAGGCTGTGAATAAATGTCAGCATGAATGACTGTTTGATACTGTATCTCTGTAACGACAGGACAGGAGTTGCAAGTGGGTTTCTATTCTTTATAACTGTTTTATTTGGTATTGTTATTGATATGAAGGGCATAAGATCAATTAAGAGCAATTTAAGCTACCAATAATGCTATCAACTCCAAATCACTCATGTTTGTTAATAGTTTTATGATGGGAGAGTTGTCAACATGGATATTTAGTTCCTTTGTTCACATGACATGCAATAAATGTTGTAAATAAGGCATATAGTAAAACAAATCTGTAATGCTGTATAAAACAAAGTTATTTATTATTATGTTATTTTTTTTTGCTGGTGTGGTCACACAGAATTGGATGGAGCTGATTTTGAGTTTGTAATTGTTTTATCATCAGAAATAAATATATTTTTCTTCAATAACACAGTCGTGTTCATTTTATATTGACATTTACATGATAAAACTCACAAACCGCTCAATGGTGTTTTTTGCCCCCAACGGCACCTTCCAGGCAGCACAGCCTAAAAGGCACTACCCTTACCCTATTCCTAACCCTAACGCCCTTAACCCTCATCCTAACCCTAAACTGAGTGGAGTAGTGAATTGAAGGCAGCGCTGCCTGGAAGGCACCATTGAGGGCAAAAAACACCAAAGACCTCACAAACCCTCTTGAGATAGTTATCATCATTAATCACCACCAACAAATCAAATCGGAAAAAAATGCAAATCTATTAATAAAAAAATAAAAAAATAACAGTACAACAGAAATTATGAAATAGTGCCACTAGATGGAGCTACAGTCAGTGTGTATTTTCTTGGCCTGTGTTTTTTGAAAGGTTCATAAAAAGCCATTGGCCTGAAAAAAAAAAGGCTTGCACAAACTATAGGAAGTCAGTTTCCTTGACCACCCACCCAACTAAAAACCATCAAAGTTTAATTCTATGGCTAACGATAAAGTACGGCAAAGGCAGGGAACATTTAATGCATCATTTTTCAATATTTACAAATTGTAATAAAAGCTTAACCACCTCATAATGTTTACTGTTAGTGCTGTAAGCAGAAAAACCTGAAAGTTAGCATTATTGTATACAATAACCCAGGTGAAAATACTACTTTCAGGCTTATACAGTATTTTACTTTCATCAATGAGCTCAAATGTGGCTTCATTCTCCTATAAAGGGTTTTGCAATACACATACAATCTGGCCAACTGGTGCTTCATACTGTACTCCTTACAAAAATATTTAAAATGTTAAAATCATTCTTCTTCTATTCTCCTTTCTCTCTGTACCAAAGACAAGTTGAATTAAATTCAGTTAGACCCCAGTACCAGAGTAGTCTATTCTGAAGTAGACTGATGTGCACTTTCATCCAACTTGCTTGTGTACGTCAGAGTGTCTGCAGACTTCCCTGGACGCTGAACAGAGGCATAGGTAGGGGGATCAGTTGGGTTGTTGAGTTGTAGTCTCAGGAACAATGTCTGCAGACTTCCCCTCACAATAAACAGAATCATAGGTAGGGGGATCAGCTGGGCTGTTACGTTGTTGTTGCGTTGTAGCAGAGATAGTGTCCACAGGGCTTCCTGGGTTGTTGTTAGGTTGTTGTTGGGTTGCGTCTGGAGAGTTAGACATTATAGAGGCATAGGTAGGTAGGTCATCAGAGAGATTTGTGGGGTGTTGTGTTGTAGCATAAACAGTGCTGACAGCAGACTCGTGCCTGTTTTTATTTTCATCGTGAACAGAGACATTGACTCCATCAGAAGACACTCCATCTGCTCCAGTCGGTTGGGTTGTCTGTTGAGTGCTGGAGAAGGTTGGGTTGTCATAGACACCTGAGGACAGTTGGGCTGTAGCGTAAACTGTGCTCACAGTAGACTCTGAGGTCCTGGTGTTAGCACAGAGGCTAACATCTTTGATTTCATCGTAAGTAGCTTCAGTGACAACCTTAGACAAAAAATGAGAGAGTGTGTGGGAGAAAAGAAGTTTAAAATCTTTAAAATCTTTTGAGACCTTCATTCTGCTAAATGGCGAGAAACAGAGCCAAGTGTGTGTGGTTCTATTCAAATTCTGGATTGATACATTTCCTTCAGCTGAAGGCTTGCCAAGTAACACACAAATGCGTGTCTGAAACGGAGATGCTTGATTCTGACATTCTTATGTATTACCTGCATGTTGTTTTCTCTGTTTGTCATCCTTAAGTTTGGTGTCTTCTTTGACACTGCAAACAAACAAACACAAACAGCTCAAAGAGATGATGATCATGACTCATTTTTTGCCAGTAATTTTTTGTCATTTACAAAAAAAACTTGGTCAAACTGGGAAATATGTGGACTTTGCTAGTGCATATAGGCTTGACAAAGGACAATAATTTTGATAACTAGACTCATACAGTAAGTGCACTTCCTTTATTTGATTTTTATCATGATCTGGAAACTATGTGGTAGCTTGTTGGGTAAACACACAATGAGGAACTTGTTCACTGTGAAAACTGAAATGCCAAATGGCAAACCATTACGAGTTAATCTGGGTGTGTGTGTGTGTGGGGGGGGGGGGGTCATGCATTTCTGTATGTGTTCAGATGAAATAAGCAAAGTACACTGACAGTGGAAGTCATGAGACAATGGCATTTCAACCCAATCCCTCTCTCTCACACACACACACTTTCTTTTTCTCTCTGTCTTTCTTTCTTACTTTCTCTATCTCTTTCCCTCTGTGTGTGTGTGTGTTTGTGTGTTTGTGTGTGTGTGTGTGTGTGTGTGTGTGTGTGTGTGTGTGTGTGTGTGTGCGCGTGCGCGTGTGATTGACAGAGAGAGAAAAAGAGACACCGACAATAATCAGATTACCCTGTGTCTTGCCAACTCTACATTTGCAGATGATGATGGTGATGATGATGATGATGATGAACAAGAGTACTGCACTCACAGACAGTGCTATAACCAGATGAGAACCTAACAAGAAGCACATTAGACAGTGAGCAACAGCACAGTCAAAGATCATAGAATATTGACCAAGATAGAGCAATGTAATACGTTTCAATGGGAGGAAATGTGAATAATTCCCATCTGCATAAGTCCATTACATCACAATATGAACAATATTTCATGACAATGTATGAGAGCTACACTTTGGTCTGCATAAAAATGAAATGCTTCCTTTCCCCTAGTGAAAATAGGACACGAAACACGGAACATAACAAACATTTGTAACTTTCACTCTGGTACAGTTCCTGATAATGATTTCAGGCTATGTCTAACATGGTCTTGGGTGCCTAATTAAAGGTAGAATTCTAATGAGGCAGTCCTTTTTAATAGATAAGGTCTAAGAATGTACTCCTCATTGGTTCTGTGCTGACAACATTGTCAATTGGAATATGCAATAATCAAAAACATGATGGTGCATTCAATATAACTTAAATCTTACCTGAATTTACACTACACACTTCAAAAACACATTTAAGCAAAGATGAACAAAAATGCCTGGAATTGGAACTACTGTATGTAGGAGTAAGTAAAAGGCAGAGTGTTAAGACTTAAAGACAAGTGTGCTTAAAAGTGCTTACTAGTTGAGGACGCTGCTGCTGCTGAAGATGGTGTTGCAGATATTGCTGCAAAATGAATGCACTGTCAGTGTTGAGGCTGTTTGACATGTTTCAGTCTATGTTTACGCTTATGTTAAGGCTGGTGTGGTGAGCAGAATCTCAATGTGGCAGAATTCACAGAAGGAAAAACAGCCGCCATCGCCTTTCCATACCCAACATCAGCCTATTAACATAAGCGTATACTGTACATAGACTTACTGAAACAGCTATTATGATACAGAGTGGAGTTTTTTTTTACGATCACATGGATTTTATTTTAAAAACTTCATTTTGTAAACAGGACTCAACCAGGGGCGGACTGGTAATCTGTGCGTTCTGGAAAAGTCCAGAACGGCCGTCCGGTCTACGGCCGTCGGACCTGTTCAATAACCAAAATTTTCAGTCTGTCAACTAACAACAGGTGGCGCTAAGACAATAATTTACCGATCAAGCCTTATTCCATAGGCCTAAAGGTCAACAAAGAAGAGTAACGTTGTGTCTGTCAACAAAAAGATGGCAAGCAGCAGCTTCGTTAATTACGTTACCTCAATCCGGCCCTGGAGAGAGGCGCAAACATCAGTCCCGACGGGCGCACCCATTCTTCTCTGTCACGCTACTCGTGGAGTTTTAATTGTACCGGAATTATAAAGGCATCATTGCAATCTACATGAACTGACCTTTGCAACTGTGCTACTAGTTAGTTTCTGTGGTGAACGCATCACGATATAATTAGCGATGAATTTATGTCAAAATTATGGTAACCAATACAGTTCTGTGTCTATGTCATACATTGTTCTCTGTGTAATATCTCACGGATTCTTAACTCAACTATGGCAAGACACATATCAAAATAAACAACAGATCCTACAGATTGCAATGATGCATAGCAGTCGTCTTTGTGATTAGCGGTTCCCGAGTAATCCGATGTTCAAATCGTATACAATTTCTGCATTGTCTTCAACACATTCATCTATTTTGGGATAACACCTTTTCATAGTGAAACTTGTTTTTAGCTCCCTGTTCGTCAGGCCTAACATTTAACTAACTGTCAGGACAGGTGCTAGAAATGTTATCTCAAGATCCAAAATAGTAATAGATTATATTTCATATTCATAACATATAATTAATGAAATATTGTCAGCACATATATTGTTGCAAATTACAAAGTAAACCTTTATCATGATTCTTATATCACCAGATTCCAGACAATCTCCTATATTGAAAAGTGAAAAGATATTTGTTCTAGTATGCTAGGCATTCAAGGATGAGATATAGGCCTAATATTGAATATCACATCTTTAGATTAAAAAACACCTAAATAATTGTAAAGGATATGTGCAGGTCACTGTTAAATAAATATAAATAAATAAATAGAATACAATTGACCCCTGACATGGCCCTCCAGTCAGATAATGTTGACCGTAGTGACCCCCAGCTCATTTGTGTTTGAGACCCCTGATCTGGTCAGTTTTAGGATATGTATCAAGCTATCTTAATGTAATGTTAATGACTTTAGGCTAATTCAAACACAGCTCCTTGTCAAGAATAAGTTTTCATGATATAGCCTAAGTTAGTCTATTATTGATTCACTGCTTGAAATAGCAAACATAGTGAGTGAGTCAGGCCTAGCCTATTTCTGGTACTGTATGTATACCAATATAAATGAAATATTGACATAAAACAAGTTTATTGCTTGAGTTTTATATCAACAAGTATAAAACCATGGCATCCAAAACTTTTTTTGTCTAGTATTTTAGGTTCAGTATTGTCATAAAATGCAGAGAAATGTAGTTTTAAAAATTCAAATGATGACAAGACCACTAGTTGAATTAAAACATTACAGAAAAAAGAAAATATGCTATTGTTGATAGGGAAAATGACCAATAGTCAATCCATCTCAATCTCAATGAGAGTGAATCAGAGGCAGGCTCAACATGCAGACGAATAATTGTGAAAAGTGTTGATTTTTGTTGGCAAAATTTGCTGTTAAAAATACACCAGAATGCAGGAAATTGCATCTAATATATTATAAATTTTCTGGGGGAGGACCCCCAGACCCCCCCGCCCGTTTGTCCCCCCACACATTCAAAATGCCTGGAGCAGTTTTTCAGTTACCATCCCAAGCAAAACCCCAAAAAACTGTCTCTACAAAGATTGTTCAGCTGTAGAGATGGTACTAACCATCTGGCTTACATACTGTGAGGAGTCAACAGTCAAAGAGTAGCCTACAGGAGCATGAAAATCACATCATGCACAGGGTATGTGCTGAAGCTTATTTCTTAAGAGCATCCAAAGCAGATATCGAGTCAGTCTATTCAGCCAGTCTATTCACCCCCCCCCCCCCCCGGTTGTTGGTGGGCCTATTTGGGGGGGAAAGTCCAGGGCCGTTTTTGGGCCCCAGTCCGCCCCTGGACTCAACCATGTCTGTTCTCCCTGTGTAACACAATTTTGCCCCTTACCCCCAACCACGCACACACACACATACACACACACACACACACACACACACACACACACACACACACACACACACATTGTAGGGCGACACAAGCCAGACTAAGAAAATGAGGGCACTTGTCGCTAAAAGTGAGGACATTAAAACATTTTGTTCGTTTCATTTCCCCCTATAAGCAAAATTTAATTTCAGTTTGCACGAATAGCCAGCAGACTATTTTGGAGATGTGTCTTGAATGTAGGATAGCCTATGCCATATGTTTATCCTACATGGTATACTTTGCAAAAATGTAAATAATAATAATAATAATAATAATACAAAGTTGTGTTTGATAATTGATAAGCTTACCATTAACATCTATGGACTTCATGTGATTGGAGATTTAGAAGACAATTTTAAATTTAACATAGTTGATGCCATGCAAGAACAACACCTCTTGAAATCCGGACGTATGGCCACCCAACACACACACACACACACACACACACACACAAAGACAGACAGACAGACACACACACACACACACATGCACACATGCACACATGCACACAGGCTGACAGGCATACATATCCATACCCAACATCAGCCTATTAACATTAGCGTAAACATAGACTTACTGAAACAGCTATTATGATACAGAGTGGAGTTTTTTTTTACGATCACATGGATTTTATTTTAAAAACTTCATTTTGTAAACAGGACTCAACCATGTCTGTTCTCCCTGTGTAACACAATTTTGCCCCTTACCCCCAACCACACACACACACACACACACACACACACACACACACACACACACACACACACACACACATTGTAGGGCGACACAAGCCAGACTAAGAAAATGAGGGCACTTGTCGCTAAAAGTGAGGACATTAAAACATTTTGTTCGTTTCGTTTCCCCCTATAAGACTTTTTTTTTTTTAATATATTGAGCAAAATTTAATTTCAGTTTGCACGAATAGCCAGCAGTATCCTACATGGTGTAGGCTACTTTGCAAAAATGTAAATAATAATAATAATAATAATAATAATAATAATAATACAAAGTTGTGTTTGATAACTGATAATAAACTTACTATTAACAACTATGGACTTTGTGATTGGAGATTTAGAAACCAATTTCAAACAACATAGTTGATGCCAGTGTTCCTGACAGATTATAGCACTTTGATTAAAGCAGACTATAGCATTCTTCCATAGAAAATAGACTCCAAGCATTTTAAGACAATGCATCCGTAGTGTCCGCAACAGCGCTAAAGTCCACACACAAAACGGCATGCCTCTGATGTTCACTGTCCTGCTTGGAATGCAGAAGCAGTCACTGCGAAGAAGGCATTGTTTTCAAAACTGATTCTCAAATATGTTTTCCGCTATTGCGGGAAGCAAGTGTCTGAAATACCGACCAGGCATGGACTGGCCATAGGGCATACAGGGCAATGCCCGGTGGGCCGACGGTAGGGTTGTGCGATATATTATCGTCTGCGGTATATCGTGAAAAAAAATCCCACGATAGGAATTTTGACATATCGGCAAAAACGATAGACTAGTCAGAAAATGTTTTGTTTGCGTCTAATGAAGCTTAGGAGAAACGGCCTATGCATATGCAACGCGCTCACTCGCAGCCTCACCAAGCTCCGCCCATGCCTTCAGCTCAAGCTGTTTGAGTGCAGCTATGGAAGTAGCTGGCGTAGCCTAACCTAAAGCCTATTCAAATTCAGACCGAAGATTTAAGACAGCATGAGACAACCGCAGCGGTGTGAATCAAAGTTTTCATGTAGTTGCAAGTAGTTTCAATCCGCTAAACAT
>JAODXP020008368.1:25000-35000 GCA_027497455.2 Sardinella longiceps | reverse complement strand
TAAAGTTTCTGATTGTTTAACCGAGGTTCATAATAAATAAAATATCTTATTCTCATTTCTTAGAACTGTTTTTCGCTGTTCATCTTAAATTTGCACTGCAGTCTTGCATTTAAAAAAATTCTGATGAAATTTCACCTTTGCATTGTCCTCTTCAGTCATCATTATATTAGATGGCATCTTAGACACTGGTAAAACAAACAAACAAACAAACAAACAAAAATGCAAACAAACTGAAAACGTACAAAATGATTCCAAATAGCCTGACAATTAACAACAAATTCTCACCAAAACATGACATTGACTTGGAAAAGATGAAGAAAAAAGGAAGAAAGCTACCACAAGGCTCCAACTGTATGACTGTATGACCATGACTGTACTCACCACTTTTGAAACACCAGGGGGAGGCATTGACACTTTATGCTATGTCAGGTCTACAATGTCTCCCTTTATGCTAATTGATGGGTGTCAAGTTAATCAAAGAGTGTACGTAGCCTACACTTTAGCATACAAATCATGGTGTGTGTGTGTGTGTGTGTGTGTGTGTGTGTGTGTGTGTGTGTGTGTGTGTGTGTGTGTGTGTGTGTGTGTGTGTGTGTGTGTGTGTGTGTGTGTGTGTGTGTGTGTGTAAATGATCAACATGACTCCTACCCTGCGACTTTCTCCTGCATCTGCAGCAGATGATGATGACGATGGAGATGAAGATGATGAAAATGAGCACTGCTCCACCCACAGATAATGGAAGGACCAATTTAGACCCTGAAAACAGGCAGCAGACAAGACACATTTCCTCATCAATATTGTTGGGATTTATATTTAATAAAAATATATATCTCACACAAAAACTATAACTCACAGGATATTGTTGATGTTGATAATGAGGATGATGATGCTCCTGGTGATGTTATACCGACAAATGGATCATTGCTGAGTTAGTATTTGAGTATTTGATGTACATTTCGTCAACAACAAGCTTCATAAACTTGAAAAGCTCTTTATGTATACAATACCTCTCCAGTTTCAAAAACATTTTAAAAATACATGTTTTTATTGTGCTAGTTGGTAAATATTTGTAATTCTCATGACTGTAACTGTCCAGTTTAATCTAAAAAGCATGGACCTAGTCATTGATAGGAAGATATTTATTATTTCACTGTAATCTATAATTGTGTTGTTTCCAACATCCAACCTAACCTGGTTCTCACGCAGATGATCTGGAATTTTGTCGGTTGCCTAGGTGTTTTCTGCTGCGACGGGGCAGGGGTTGTATTAAAAAAAATCTCGAACCTGATTGGAAAATTCAATGTGCGTGTCACGTACTACTTGCTATGTCATACCTGTTAACACCCCGCCCCACGATTGTGATTGGATCTATGGCATAGAGGCGGGCTCGAGTATGGGGTAATCGGACACTTCGGACTCAACAAGGCTCTCCCAGACCCTCGTGTGAGCTCACGAAGTTGAGCGAAGATGCACGAAGCACGAAGGGTCTGCGTGAGAACCAGGCTACATCCAACCAATGACCACCACAAAAAGTATAGGCATCATAATAGCACGGCATTGATGCTCCATTACGTCTTTTTAGACATCATGGCAGGTTTAATGAAAGATACCAAAAGGCTACAATTGGCCCCTGGCCGAGTGTATGCAAAGTTTTACATAGGCTTACTTTATTTGTAATCAGTTTGTTCAGACCAAATCATCTACAGTAGTAGGAGTAGTGTGGCAAACTTGTATAAAAATCAACATGTAGAATTTTGAGGAAGACTTAATCTGAGTCAAAATGGGTTCACTTTATCAATGTGCCTTGGAGTTTTGAGACTGCTGATTATAATAATAGCCTATAATTAGGTCTAACATATGGGTGTACAGTCAAAGAACACGTGATTCTTTCTATTCAATATTTGACCCAAAGCAGCACTTGCCTTTTGAAAAATGCAACACACATCTTTTTCAACATGAATTTTTTTTTTTTTTTTGCCAACACTTGTACCTGTTGAAGTACACCTCAAATTTCTGATCAACATCTTGTACCTGACCATACACCCCACACCAGTAAAAATCATCTGTAGTGTGGTGCACTTTTATAAAAAAAAATCTATATGCAGAATTTGTTTGCCAATATTTTGGCAACACTAAATGTTACAGAGCTACACTCAACACCAGTATGACCCAACAGCTGATCCCTCCCTCTATGTTGCTGCTTACACCCTTGTGTTTTTGTAATTCCACTTTCATCAACATTTCCAACTTCCATTTTCATGATTTGGCCCTAACAGTAACAACTTCAAACTTCAAACATTATGATGAAAATATAATCTTCTGTAATGTATCATACCAACAAGTCAATCCATTCTCAATGATTATTTCAACACATATTGAAACGCACTTTTTGCTCAAAGTCGTTCTGTAGTGTAAAATCTTACCTGTGGGGATGCTGAGGAAGAGGAGGATGGAGATGAAACTCTTCGTCATGATGAGGAGAAGGTTGAAGACAGCCCACTGTCTGACTGTGCCTGTAATACAGTTATCAGCCTAAAATAGGAGTATTTCAAACCTCTTGTTGATCTGTCTCTGCTGGTGTTGATGACATGGTTGTGTTTGAGTCAGTGTGCGTGAGCGAGAGTCATTGTTTTGGGCTAGGCAGGTGAGGAAGCTACTCAGCCCCACGCTGGAGGCGATCATCTGTTCCTCTTACTTGTTCTATTCTTTTTATTTGTTTGTTTGTTTTTTTGTTTTACTATAAATATACATTCATATTTATCATATTCTACTGTTATTTACTTTATTCAACTGTAAAACATTACTATTGTGACTTTATGACAACGCAGGCCCTGAAACAGCAATGAAGGTGACAGATGGAGAGTAAAGGCAAAAATGACAGACATTCAAAGAAAGGAAGTGAGAGAAATGAGGAAAATGAACTAAATAGGTGAACACGTAGATGGCATGTGCTTGGATAGAATGAAAAAGGAGAGGAAATAACTAAGAGAGAAATAGGACAAGGACAATAGACCTTCCTCTCCCTAATCAGTAAAAAAATGTCTTCATATCTTTAGCTAAACACCACTAAACAGACATTCATTCTTTCAAAGCAATGTACAGATTTAACAGTATAACAGCTTAACAGATGTTATCGCGGGCCGCCAGAAATATTTGAATGGGTCGCCATTGACCCCTGGGTGGCACTTTGAGAACCGATGATGAGGCTAAGGCCTTCATCACACTGCAATAAGTGCATCTAGACCAGTCGTTCTCAAAGTGTGGTCTGGGGACCACTGGTTGTCCACCAGGGGATTTCCAAAAATATGTGAATTCAGTCTGCGTTTCTCACTTACATTATTTGAAGGCCAACGAAGAGTTCACTGAATACAATGAGGCAGGCCAGCAATTCGTATTAAAAACTCAGACTATCTGAATTTGAAGTGCCTAATACCTACAGTATTTAGAATACCCATGCGGGCCTGCTGATGGGGTCAAAAGGTATTAGGCTAGCAGCAAGTGACTTGGAAAGGGGGTGCAAGGGCAGGTGGTCCCTGAAAACTTTTTTTTGGCCAAACACTGATCTAGACAGCTGTAGCCTGTGTTGACCTTGGTATTCAAATGTAGGCTACTGGTCAGTTAATAGACAATCTAAATGAAACATTCCAAACCAAAGACACCACACACTTGAGGTTTGAATGAGCACTTACTGTAGGTACGGTAAGTTTCATTCTGTGAGGATTTTCTTCTTACAATATTATGACAAAATACACAGAGAACTTTTATTTTCGAGTTTTTATTTAGAGAAACCAGGAAAAAACACAAACCAAAGCTATTTAAGTGCATTCACACATCTGTGGTGTATGTATGTGGGGATGATTTGAAACTGTGTATTTCAGTTGCAAGCTAACATTCAAGACATGGACATGGCATCTTTTAGAAAAACATTCTCTCCATTTTAAACTATTTACTGTACCCCAATCTTACTGTAATTTTAAAACATATTTCAACATCGTTGAATAGATTCACCCTGAAGCCTTATTAAGCACTCTGACATTTATTCTACAACCCTGTGTTTGTGTGTGTGTGTGTGTGTGTGTCTGTGTGTGTGTGTGTGTGTGTGTGTGTGTCTGTGTGTGTGTGTGTGTGCGTGTTTGTTTGAGTGTGTGTGTGTGTGTGTGTGTGTATGTGTGTGAATGTGTGTGACTGTGTGTGTCTGTCTGTCTGTGTGTGTGTGTGTGTGTGTGTGTGTGTGTGTGTGTGTGTGTGTGTGTGTGTGTATGTGTGTGTGCAGGCACTCATTCCTGACAGTACAACAAGTGGAGAGGGGAATGGATGGGATACTCAAACAAGGGGTCCCTGGTCTGTTAAGGGTCCCTGGGATATAGCATCTGTTCTCTAGATGGGCAGGTGCCCACTGGGACCCAGGCTGAATAAACAGGAACCTTTCATGAAACACCATTCTATATCAGGATATCCATAGAATTAGGAACATAATCTCTAATCTAGGCCTACTACATAATTCTATATCAGCATATATGTGTCTCTTCTTCATCGATTACGCTAATTGGTGTCAGGGTTCATGGTTTCATAGCCTTGATCTTGCTGGATGGAGTGGGGTTTTGATAACATTGATCTTGTTGAATGATGTTGGGGTTCAGAATTTCGTAGCATTGGTTTTGGTCCATGGTAGTTGGATCCAAAGTTTGGTAGTCTTGGTTTTGGTCCTTGGTAGAGGGATCCAAAGTTTGGTAGTCTTGGTTTCGGTCCTTGGTGTTGGAGTTCAGAGTTTGATAGTGTTGGTTTTGGTCCATGGTTTGGAGGTTGAGGTGCTGATAGTTTAAATCAGTTTGGATCTGATGGCCATTACTGCCACCATGTGGATGGTTTTGGTAATGAGCTGTAGCCTGATGAGAGAAATGAGTAAGATGAAATCTTTACCTACATTTATTCATCTACAGTACAAGACTGATCCATATGAACCAGAGCATAACATTTTATAATCATAATTTAATATTTCCTCACACACACACACACACACACACACACACACACACACACACACACATTAAATTCAGTTTTTGTTTGAGGATTGAATCAAAAGTAACACTAATAGCCAATAAGGCCAAGAGATTGCTGTAGCATAGTAAAGTTTTATTTTGGGGAGGTGAGTTTGAAGCCAGCAGTAGAATCGTGATGTGGGCTACGTTGCAAAATTTATTCTGAATTTATTATTCAATATTTCGGTTTATTCATCCTTTCTGTCAAGGCTGCATTGTTTAGGCGAATTGGATATTGGTATTGATACCACAGTTTTATTTGCATAACACATGAAACAAGCACTTAGTTGCTGAAAATACGGCTTGTTTTCCCCACATGTTGTAATCTTTCGGCAATGCTTCGGGGTTTCTAATGTTTGTCAAAAGTTTCTTGACAATTGTGAAAACACCCGCAATATTTTTAGCTCTTCTAAATTCCACAGAAGAACCATACACTCATCACTTCCCCTATTTGATTGGTTGTAATGCCATCCTATTGCATGGAGAGACACTATTTTAAGCCACTTCCCCACTGTCCTCCAAACCTCACTTACTATAATGCAACATCTACTGCCATTGAAATGGTTGGCACAGGATAAGGAAGTGTTAAGTCAGAGTGGCATTGGAACAGTAGGCAAATGATAGGCAGTTGGCAAGTGGCACAACACACATGACAGCGCATTCAAAATTACAAAGAAAGGGGAAACTACCTGAATATATGATGAAACATTAAAATAAAACAAAATGTTAAATAATATATTAAATATATATATATATATATATATATTCATTATAGAGAAATATATTCAAGTATGATTATATAATTATTAAATTATAATATGATTATACTATTATTAAATTATTAGGCTAGATGAAGCTGAGAGATGAGTTTGTGTCCTACCTCTGTGGTCCTGTCAGTACTTGTGGCCTCGACAGATGGATCTGAGAAATAAAACATAGGCTAATCAAAAACCTTAGTTGGTTTAAAAGAAAAGAAAATAAGGCCAATTTTCACCTTTGCCATCTGATGTGATTGTTTTGAAATGTATAAGGAAGAGAGCTGTGTAAGGATTTAAGGAGAGGAAAGGTATTTTGAAAGGAAGTTTGTGATGAAAAAAAAACACATTTGTGTGTGAGAGAGAGTAACGACTGAGTAACACACTTGAGTGACATGTTTGTAAGACTACATTTCCCATGATGCTTGAAAATTGACACAGGCGTCATAAATCAATGGTTGTGTTTTGACAAATGCACTGGCTCATTCAGTATAATTTCCTACGTGTGAAGGTCTGCTGACCGAAAGCGAGCAGATATGATTAATAGATATTTTGCACAGGCTGGAATTTTCAGATTTTTTTTTATCTTTCTTCTATATGTTGATCATTTAACTTTTCTTGCTAACAATGAAATTAAAATGAATTCAAGTAGGAAAAAACACCTCCACCTATATTTTTGTTTGATAGTAGCTCTGATAGTAGTTTGGTTGATAGTAGCTAAGTTAAAATGAAGTCATGTGACTACGATGGACGCAAGAGTTTTGGCTGTTAAACTCCAACCCCAGACCAACCTTGTCTCTTCTTTCTCCTGTGTCTGCAGTAAATGAAGGCAGCAATGGCAATCCCAGTCAGCAGCACTGCTATGGTCAGACACACGGACAGAATCACAGTAGAACCTAAGAGAACACAAGAAACAAGGTGTTGGTATCGTCATTGGTGTTGTTGCTGAGCTCAGGGCCGGTTCTGGGCATAGAGACAAACCAGGCAATTGCCTAGGGCACCAAATATCAAGGGAGCATCACAATACATGGAATACTTTACTTTCTTTAGTTTTTCACTTGTAATTCTAGAAAAGAAAAAACTCAAATCTGGCCTGGGGCAGTGAAAAGGCTAGAACTGGCCCTGGCTGAGCTGGGAGAGAGGTAGGCTAATATTAGTGACTTGAATACACACGACTTGAATACACACTAATCATTAAAGCAATATACCGGAGTAAGTTTAAGCATAGTCCTGCTGCACGAGCCCTCTAACAGCAATATATTTCGCATGAAATGAACGATTTTCGAACAGCACAGACCTACCGCGAACGCGGAACACTTTACATTGAGTCAATGTAACCTCAGATCTTAGTTTCGGTTTCCAACAGTCAGGTCCCATTGATTCAGTGTAAAGTGCCAGTTCGCTTCTGCGTTCACATTCGGTCTGTGCTGTACCAAATTATTTTGTTCCACTCGCTAACTAGCGCATTTAGCATGCTCTTTCAACAGGGCTATGTTTGAATTCACTCCGGTACTCTCCTTTAACATCAACTCAAGGCTGCTGCCTTGAAAACAGCGCAAGTTTACGAAAAAGACAAAATAAAGTCTTTACCAGGATCGTTAGATGTGTTGTCAATAGAAGCTGGTGATGCTGCTGGTGATGCTACTGGCAGTGTTGTTTGAGGAAAAGTTGAGGAATGTTGAGTTGAATTTGGGTTGGTGAATGATGATGGTGATGGTGAAGTAAAGAAAATGAACACATTGGCCATTACTGGAAACTTTCTTACCTCTAGGGGAAAATGAATAGGTATATAAAGTCAGAAAATCATGCAATTATTTCAGTTCACACTTAGTTACACAGCCTAACAATTATGAAATTAGGTTGAAGTTGGGGTTTGGTCTTAAAATAATAATAAAAAAATCTAATTTAAAATTTAAAATGCCCATATATTCAGAAATGAATTACAGTTGATTAGCATGTCCTTGTTTATTAGCATGCAACTTGACCCAGGATATACTAGGTGTTACAATTGAAAACAGCAACACTGCCAGTGTAGGCCTACAGTAGCTTTGACGTTAACTGTGAGTACATAACCTGACAATCAAATGAATAAAAAAAAAATAGCCTAATAATAATAATAATAATAATAGTTCTTCTGTCTTAGCTCACTGAAAACTAGAAATTATAGGCTAATCAGAGCAGATTATGTTCTAATCATAATTTTATTGATGTTATAGCAGCATGCCTGACAATTTTAACCTTTTTGTTATCCTTCTGGCAAATTTGCAACATTGCGAGTGCTACAAGGTCCTATTTTCAAATGCAACTTTGTGGCAAATCTGCAGGAAATTTGTTTCTAAAGGTTCGCTGTCAGTTCATCATAACTGTCAAAAGTTATTTGTCATAAGTGTCAATTTCTCATTGCTGCTGAAGGGATATGGCAAACTAGCTTGGGCATTGCCTTCCTCCGTAATACTATTTGATTCTCATCTCACTTTAGCATTCTGGCCATTGGCCTTCTTCACTAGGATGCATTACATCCTGGCCAAGCAGCAAACTTTTCAAAATGCAGAACAAGAATACAAGCTGATCCAACCTTATTTTTTAAATTGAAACACTTCCAATAAGCAATCATCCTTGTGAGAAGTTATGGCAAGGCTAATGGCAAACCTGTAGCAACATGTTGTACTTTGCTAACCTGCCACACATTAACACCAGTGTGTGTGTGTGTGTGTGTGTGTGTGTGTGTGTGTGTGTGTGTGTGTGTGTGTGTACGTGTACTGGATTGTCTTGTTCAGTTTTTGGTCTTCTCAAATTCATTTTGTAGAATCTTACCTGTCATGACGCTGAAGAGGAAAAGGATGGAGATAAAACTCTTCATGATGAGAAGAACGAGAAAGACAAGGCTGAAGAGAAAGAGCCCACTCCACTGTCAGTGCCTGGATACAATTACCACCCTAATAAGTGTATTTCAACCCTGCTGTAAATTTGTTCATCTGCTGGATGCCGTGCCTCTCTGTCATGAGTGTGCGTGTGTGTTATTGTTTTTGGTGCTTGCGTTGCATGTTTAGGTGAGGAAGCTACGCAGTGAAAGTTTACTTTTTGCTCTTCCCAAATTCATTCTGTAGAATCTTACCTGTGGTGATGCAGAGGAAGAAGAAAAGGATGGAGATAAAACTCTTCATGATAATAATGATGAGGAGAAGGAGAAAGAGGCCACTGTCAAAGCCTGGATACAGTTACCAACCTAATAAGTGTATTTATTTTTTTAAGATATTTTTGGGGGGCTTTCTCCATCTTTATTAGTTATGACTGTTTAGAGAGACAGGAAATGAGTAGGAGAGAGAGAGAGAGAGAGAGAGAGAGAGAGAGAGAGAGAGAGAGAGAGAGAGAGAGAGAGAGAGAGAGAGAGAGAGAGTTATATATAAACTGTAACTGTTTTGCATAATAATTTGGAACAGTGCAAATTAATTTAAGTTTTCTTCAGTATAAGAAAGGTTATTCACATAGCCTACATTGTTCACTGTGATTCACATAAACTACTATGGATGAAAAACATACTAATTTGTAGCAGACTGTAGTAGATAGTATAATGACGATGGGTGATGTAGTAGACAGATAGCGTGAGCTTTGCTGACAGCTGGACAGAAAGAGAGAAGTGAGGAAGTTTGACCTTCCATGACACAGGTGTGTGAGTACAATACGATGTGAGTCTAATCCTTTCCATATTTAGATTTAGGCTCTACAATCACTGAATCAGTTCTCTAAATCTGTAAATGTCTTCCAACACCATTTAAACAAAAATTGTGAACAACTGAAATACATCTCTGAAAAAAACAGAAAAGCCACATTGTTGACAGCTGCAAAGCCAACGCTCTTCTACTACTCACCACTAATATTACCAGTGGATAGCAGTGTTAGTGTAAATTAGCAAAAATTAGCTAAGGCCTCATACACACTGCTGCAATCAGCCACACTTACGAGCTGCATTGTAAGTTATATTCTGTGAGGGTTTTACTAAAGATACAATGATCAAGATAAAAAGACTTGAAGAATACTTGGACTTTTTTGGTCTTCTCATAGATTTATTTTGAGAAATCAGGAAAGAAACAGGCCTTGATACAGTGTGTGAAAAAAACACACACCTTGAGAAAGTGCAAAACTGAGATTCTTGAAATGCACTGAGACATCTGCAGTGTTTGTGTGTTTTCAGGTACAAGCTCACAT
>JAODXP020008368.1:0-20000 GCA_027497455.2 Sardinella longiceps | reverse complement strand
TCATTTTCTTAAATGAACCGCTGCAATGTTTCAAATTACCTTCTTACACTAGACAACCTTTCTAAACGCGATCACCTTCTACCTAAACCATTTCCAAGCTAAGGCGGCATTTGTCCTCCGATTGCATACAAGCAGAACCCGTTAACTTATTAAAGTTACTCTGACAGCCTACAGAATCATCAGCACTGCATTTGTGGGACTCTTTCGCGCTGTATAGGATTTAAAAATGTCAGGTGTGTAAAGGGGTTACCGATGCAGCTTGCGTGTGTGTGAGCAGGAGAGTGAGAGCGGCAGAGATGGCGCCGCTCGAAATATTATTTCAAATAGCGCAGTAGCAGGCCTATAGCCTAGGCTATGTTAAACTAAGAATATTTACTCTGATACAGGCTCATCAGCGCTGCATTTGTGGGACTTTTTCGCGCTGTAGAGGATTTAAAAATGTCAGGTGTGTGAAGGGGGGGCCGGGCCGGGCAGCTTGCGTGTGTGTGAGCAGGAGAGAGAGAGAAGGATCAGGCCGCAGCGAGCTGTAGGCTACTTGGAGAGAGAGAGACCTCTTCTTTTTCACTTTTTTCTTCTCACTGAGTATCAGTGTGCAGACATCCCCACATATACAGGCCAATGTTTAAATTATTTTTTTTTTTGCCGGTCATGACGGTGACGTGCTCAGACCCGCGGTAGGCGTCACGTACCGCGGTATAGCGGTAATGCGGTTACCGTCCCAGCCCTAGTGTGTGTACGTGTCTGTGCATGTGATTGTGTGTGTGTGTGTGTGTGTGTGTGTGTGTGTGTGGGTATGCGTGCACACCTATTTTTAGTCTGTTGTCTTTGAAATCGTTGATGCAGGTCGCCCAATTCATTCCTCAGCACAGCCACAGTCTGTATTGAAACACACGAACACACACACACACACACACACACACACACACACACACACACACACACACACACACACACACACATACACACACACAATTGGAATCAGCAGACTGATGCAGCCAGTCCAGGGGTCAGAGGAGGCATCAGACTCATTTTACTTTCCGATTTATCAATCAATCAATCAATCAATCAATTAATCAATCAATCAAATCAAGTTGTCCCAGAATTCACAGATCAAAAATGGAGAAACAGCAATGGGAGTGAACATGCATAATTCTGGCCTGCATAACTGCATTATGTCACAATATAATCATTCCATTGATCTCTGGTATCAGTGTGACAGTTCAGAACTTAAATTTTTTTTTTTACACTCTCTGCTTGTACAGAGGCACACACACTCACCTGGTTGGCTTGTGTGAGTGAGTTGTCCTTTTCCTCCAAGTGTTTCTGGAGCTCGTCAATCTTCAGCTGAAGGAGTCGGTTTGATTCGCCCTGCTCCGCAAGACTACGTCCCGTCTCCACTTCCCTCTCCTCCAAACGACGGATCAACACACAGAGCTCTCGGTTTCTTGCTACTTCATGCTGACAAACACACACAGCAAAGTTTGACTGCATCAAGCTGGTAGCTGAAGAAGAAGCTGATGATAGTGTATCAGACCATGATGCAAATTCCTCACCTGCAAAACTTGAGTAATGAGTTGAGTGGCTTTCTCGAGGTCAATGCAAGCTTGCTTATAGGTCATGTCCATGTGCTGGGTTAGTTCGGCCATCTATTGTACACAGATATCAAAAAAAGAAAAGAAAATGGTGCCCACAAAAGATTTTCAAAGGTGACATTAGAGAGGGTAAAATTTGAGAGCATGATCTTTGGTCACACTAACGTTAGTTAACTTTAGCCTAAAGCAGGAAAGGGAAATCTGAATATATATCAATTTACGAATAGTCAACATTCAAACAAGCCAGTTTCTCAAACTAATTTATGACCAGCGAATGAAATGAAATTGGCAGGCAGATTGTGTCGCACCGCACGCATACGATTTGACGTCTCCATAGGAAAAAATGACAATGAGCAGCAGTGATGGCAGGTAACGTTAACAATATTCTGCACTCACCTTTGCTTTTCCCGTGTTCAAAAGATGTGGTCCCACGTCGCCAGCTTGTAAAAGTTTAAAGCGAGAAACTCTTTATCCTGGGGGTAGCCTAAGTTAGAGCAGCCGACGCATCAGCAAACAACCCACGTTAGCGTCCAGCTACTGCAACCTCCCGATTGCAAACCAAACATAACGTAACATTAATCTAATGTCATAGCTGGATTAAACGCATTCTTGAATTTATCAGCGTTGACTTCATATGTCACCAATAGACATCTTTTATTAAAGCTTTATCTCCATGGAGTTTGTAGGCTAACCTTAAACATGGTGTGGACTGTGGTTTGTTTTGATGTTGCCGTGTCTGCTTCGTCGTTTGAGCAGTTGGTAAGCTAGTTACGATCCTACCGCCCTCTGCCGTGCTGGATGATAATTACATAACTTTAGCTCTTCAACTTTACCAGCACAAAAGGCTACCACCAGAAATCAGAAATTGTAGGCTAGCCTACTTTTTCTGAAAAAGGCAGTCAGTGCTGTGATGTTATATTATCTTTACCTGATAAAGTTGGCACCAGCTGTACATGTGTGATCCAGGCCTTGTATTGACCTACTCCACACCAGTATGACTCAGCATCACTGGAGCTGAAGCTATTGGGTCACAGTCAGAACTCCTGCTCTCATGTCATGGAGAGAGAACTTCCAATTGCTCACCCAGGCCTCATCCTCTTGAACAGATAGACATCCTTGACGGTTAAACTCATTGCAGAAATACTTGGAATTCTTTTCTGCTTTTCAGGATATTTAGTTGATTGTCACTTTCTAACCCTGATAAGCCTTCTGCTGAGCCCTCTGACCACATAGACAATAAATTATACTTTTCATGATAGGAAATGAGTCAGGTGATTCTAGAGGTATTTCATGTCGATCAAGCAGGTAAAGGAAATCTTGGAAATGCATGTACTAGGCTACATATTTGTAACCTCTCACCCTCCATGATTTTCAAATCCATTACTGTGTAGATTTCGATAGTGCCAGATCAATGCACAGCACACTGATATACCCCCGTGTCCCTCTCTGAAGATCACTATAAAGAATTCTCAAATCATTGCATCTTTTTGAAAGTTATGGTGTGGCCTGACAGAAATACACAATAGTCCATCTTTGAAAATATGCGCCTTCCAGGTGCAAAGCACTACCTTAACTCTAACCCTAACCACCTTAACCCTCATCCTAACCCTAGATTTGAGGGAATGAAGGCAGCACTGCCTGCAAGGCACCGATGAGGGTAAAGAAGACCAACGAAACTGTGCAAGATACTTTTCCTGTCAATGAAATGAAATGAAATAATTCCCTGTACTCAGATGAACAAAGTAAAAACTTTCACAGATTGTATTGTAATAGTCATTACATTATGCATACACTATTCATTCCGCATGGTTTGTCTGCAGGTTTTTTTCATAGGCATGGACAACAGTAGGCTAGATACAAACCATAGGCTACTTTAAAGAAATGGGAATTTCTCTGTTCCTTTGTGACAGAGTCAGTCACCAGGCACGCATTCTAATAACGCAGAGAGAGAAACTAAATTCTCTGGTCCGCTGTGTTTTTTTATACTGTCTGTGTGAACTTGGTGTGGCTTATTAATTTCATTATCACATAGTAATAACCCTTTCTTCTTGAAAACATGTTGGTTCAATGCCCTACAGAGGATATGAAACAGCTCAGAGGAAACTTTAAGGGGTTATTGTAGTCTGGCCTAACCTCACTCACTTCAGATGCAGTGCCGAAATTGAATGGAAAGACCAACCAGGAGACCATAGGAACCACCGGGCGGGATTTTTGACATAGCTCATCTCTTGCAAACTTACAAAACACAACTAACAGTTATATATGAAAGAGACAAACTAGAAATCACGTTGGATCACAGGATTTAAGGGGTAGGTTTTGATGTACTGTGGTTGAAGAAACATGACAGACAAGTGGTTTGTCCAATTTTTTGCAAGATTTTTTGATGACATCCAGTCTTCTGAAGCAAATCTCTTACGGAGCAAATTCAGATGCAGTAGCCTGCTTGCGGCTACAAATCATCTTACTTGAGTGAGGTTAATCCCTCAGAGCTTGTTGTCTCCAGAGGGAGGCTTCCGCTTGAATCCTCTGTGCTATCAGTTTAACATTTACACTTCCAGCAAACTATTATGTCTCACTACCGAATGGCCAAAGCCTCTGTATGAAATAAGAGATCCCACTTCATCTCTCTCTCTTACTTGTTTCTGTCCACCTCTATTAAGGCAAAAAGCCCCCCCTCCAAATAAAATAAAAAATAAAAATAGCAATGATATATTGGCGGATTTCTGAGCCATGAAAATCCCTCTAGCCTTTGTCTGTAGCCCAGTACCAATGGTATGAAAGAAGAGGCCTTTTCCTCTGCTTCTCTCTCACTCTGACATAAAAACTTCATCTCTCTTCCTAGTTCATCAGTGTGATCTACATTTGCCACTACACAGCTATTTCCAGAACAAAACCTAAATCTTCCACAAAATTCTCTGACACCCTCTTCAAACCCTAAGCAATCCAAACTTCAACCCAACATTAGATTTTAATAATCATTTTGTATCTTAGGATGTTGTTAATACATTTTAATAATCATTTTGTAGCTTATACGTTGACACAACCTCAGATTTACAGGTGTAACATGAAAATAGCATAAAAAGGGTTGTAACTGTTTCAGATTTTTAAATACTTAAATTAACATTGTCACTCATAAACTGATAATCATTGATAATATTATGGTTTTGATTTCTGAGTATCATTGATAATATGCCTGACTACTTGATGGTGGCGTATTCAGAGCGATTATCATTGCCTGAGGTGAAATGGCACGATGCGCCAGAACCACTCTGGTCCTGGTGGAAACTGACTGTGGCATAGGCCACAGAGTCCGAAGGCTGGGAGGACATTAGGGCTCCATTGTGTGGTGAACCACCAGAGGGCGTTTTGGGTAATTGAGTCATTGAAGAAAGACCATCACCATCAGAAGGGTTTGTGGGTAATTGAGCCATGGAATAAAGACCATCACCATCAGAAGGGTTTGTGGGTAATTGAGCCATTGAATAAAGACCATCACCATCAGAAGGGTTTGTGGGTAATTGAGTCATTGAATAAAGACCATCAACATCAGAGGGGCTTGTGGGTAATTGAGCCATGGAATAAAGAGTGTTATCTACAGATTGTGGAGAGTCTGGATGACTGGTGTCCCTCATCTCTTCATCGTCAATATTTGAGGTAATAAACTGTGTGTCAGAGAGGGAGACAGACAGAAAGAGAGAGACACCTTACTTTTCTATATGTACTTAATGCTACTTGGAGTGCATGCATTGAAAACTTTACACTATGGACTCTATTTTCAACATTAGACTAATAGATGAGATGTGTATGAATCACAGTTTTCTTTGGACTTGACTTGAAAAACTACAGACCTGTGTGCCTGTTTCTGTTTCTCCGATGGTTGATGTGCCGACTGCTGCTTCAGATCCTGTAGGGAGATGAGGAAGATTAGGAATAGCAAAATAAAGTCAAAAAGCTTTGTGGAACATTTTGGGTAAATATATCCAGAAACAGCAACAGAATGAAGAAACAACACTGACGTCATGGCAAAAACACCAACATCACGATGGTGTACAGTTGAATACCTATAGCATATATATCATAGGCCTATTGACCCTGATTTTCCCTATACCACGTTCTGCAGCTGCAAATGTCTTTTTGAATTGAAAGATAGGCCTGCTACTATTCAAATTCCCTCATTTACTTTTTATGCTGCTTAGTATGCAAAATCGCACTGAATACTACACTCCAGTCAGTGTCCTCTGATGACATGTGAATGGCCTGTCTATACACAGGTCAGTAATTAATTCTGACAAGGGGGCACCAATATGGTGTTTATCCACCTGAATACAAGAAAACTGATGTGTTACTTTTATGGTAAACCATGTTGTCATGGTGGATAGCATGTCATACACTCATCAGTGGTCTGTCCCTGGTCTGCAATTATGTGCTTTGACTGCAGAGGGCAGCACTCAGACAGGGCAGAGTTACAGGGCATCACCACAGAGGGCTGAGTAATATAAACTTCTATACCATTAGTCATGGCAAAATAATGCTTAGATGAAAAGTGCAGATGCTGTACATGCATATTCTCTAAAGTGCTAATTATATTTCAACAGAAAGAGGAAAGTACTGATAAGGGTGTTTCCACATAGTGATCTCTCTCTCTCTCTCTCTCTCTCTCTGTATGTGTGTGTGTGTGTGTGTGTGTGTGTGTGTGTGTGTGTGTGTGTGTGTGTGTGTGTGTGAACAAGTGTGTGTTTGCTGTTCAGATCACGAACAGCTAGCCTACCTAGTTTTCCCTTTCTCCTGAATCTACCGATGATAAAAATGATCACGATGATGACGATGATGAAGATCACTGTTGCACTCACAGCAACAGGAATGGCCAGACCAGGTCCTGAGGACAAACAAAGAAAAAGGAAGATTGATAACAGCAGATAAACTAGTGAGAGTGGAGATGTTACTTCCTCATTTAATCGAGAAATGCAAATGGTTGTGCAAATACTGCATGAAAGCAAGTCTATGAAAGATCAAATCATTTTACTAGAAATACCCTGTGCTGGTGGTGTTGATCTTGGAGCAAATGTTGATGACGGTGATGATGAGGAGGATGATGACAATGACAATGATGATGATGAAGGAGGTGAAGGCAATGAGGTTGTTTGACTGGCCTCTGTGGGAACTAAAGTATGGGTTCCTAAAAAAAAGATTACAAATTCATACATCATCATTCATGTTGCATACAGTATAAGTAACAAGAGAAAAATGCCACACAAAATGATGTGAGGGAAAATATGGTCATAATATTATCATTATTACTAGAATTATACTCAGTAACTCACCCACAGTCAGCAGGACTCTTGTATAGTTGGCAGGTTTCCAGCTTCTGTCAAACCCACACCAATATATCCCAGAATCCTCTGCTCTCAGGTCTTTGATCTCCACCTTGAAGATCTTTTTGACATTGTCATCAAAAGAGGAGAACCCTACCATTGTCCACCCAGACAGCTGATCTAACTGACAGTAATTTGATCCATGCAGTGGTAATGATGCTCTCCTCTGCAGAAGAACTTCTCCTTACGCTCATAACGCTGAGGATAAGGGCAGCTGATTTTGGCAGTGTCTCCCTCATAGAGTCCAGGCATAATGACAGCATTCTTACAACACCATTCTGTGTAGATGAGAGACAATTGTCACTAATCACTGCTAAGGGGTGTCATGTCAATCTTGAATAAAGCAACCTGACGTCTCACTATAGTCCCTGTTCTTGCACCAATACTAAGGACAACACTAGACTTACAGAGCTACGGGTTGATTAACCCTGGAATACAGCTTTCATAAGTTTCCCAAAAATAACTTCAAAGGGTGTGTTGAAGTGTTGTGGTGCGATACCAAACTTACCACGTGGCACCAGCTGCACATGTGTGATCCAGGCCTTGTATTGACCCATATCAACTCCACACCAGTATGACCCAGCATCACTGGTGCTGAAACTGTTGATGGTCACAGTCAGAACTCCTTCTCTGTTGTCATGGAGAGAGAGGTTCTCGCTAGATAGAACGTAATTACATTCTGACCCAAGCTCCTTGCAAAAATATTTGGGCTTCTTTTTGTAGTCTTGAGGAAATTTACATGTCATAGTCACTGTATGACCCTCATAGGCAGACAGTTCAAGTCTCTTTGAACAACAACCATCTGATAAAACACATATAGATGACAATCAGGTGGTGGGAGGTAATGAGTACTACATGAATGATACAATGGGATGCCTCACATAACCAGGTAGATACATATAAATATTTCATTTTTAGGTATAATAGAAAAATACAGCCCCTAATGTACATGCATAGGCTTCTGAGTTTCTAGATAGATGAATATCGTCTTGGAAATGCTTTTGCCATGTCTCTTAATCTTATACCTTACCTTCCTTAATGATCAAATTCACATCTGTGTACTTGTCTGGCCAGTTCTCTATATCCACACCACAGTAATATTTCCCAGTGTCCCTCAGGGTCACGTCTCTGAAGATCACCATAAAGAATCCACCAGCGGTGTTGTCATAGAGAGAGACCTTCTTTTTATCCACCCACTGATTTTTTAGGGGAGTTTTTATCAGGTCATCACACGATACTGTGTTTGGGCCCTTACAGAAATATTTCTCATTCAGTTGATACGTTTTGCCATATTCACATTTGATAACAACAGCACCACCAGTGTATCCAATCACTTTCAATGTGAGATCACCACCTGCCAATCAAACAGAGGTAGATTGCTTTCTGTTTTGGTTTGGGAATGGCTCATTGAATCTGTTTAGAGATATAACATGTATGTCCTTTACATTTACATATCTGCATCTAGTGGACACTTCATCCAACTGGAGTAAGAACCTGCCCTGAATTGACCTTTTTGTTTTTATTTTTAACATCATTGCATCTTTCTGCAAATTATAACATCCTGACAGCAATACCCTACACAAGAGTCCCAGCAGAGGAAACAGTCATTTTGAAGGTGAGAACACCACTGTAAGACAACGTGTCAATCATTAAGATTATGAGATAATTTCCTGAGCTTGCCACATAAAATTTAATTCTAATACAAATCATCTCCTAATAGTCTTGGCTTAACACATGACACATTTACTCAGCCAGCCAGAAACCATAAGGCCTCAGTAGCTGTTTGGTTTGACAAATTACAACGCTCTGTCCAGAGAGGTCACTGATGAAAGATCTTTGCTCTGTCCTTATAGAGAGTCGCCTTGATGTACAACTGCTGATTACGCCCCAATTGGTCATGGCCAAATATCAAATTTTGATGCTGTAGTCTGGCGCTGGGCTGGCTCTAGCCTTTGGCTGTCCTAGTTTTGCACCCTCTTTAGTTGAAATACAAGTGAAAAACTAAAGAAAAGAAATTAAAGGAGAATGCCGTTGTGGACGTTTGCTGAGAAGCAGGATTTTAATAAGTAAAGCTGGAGAAGACCACTTGCTAGTAGCTTTCGGGGTCATCAATCTAGGTGATACTGTAAGTAGCCAAATCTCTGTTTTAAACCACAAAAAGCCTCAAAATAGCCCCAAACTTTGTTGATAGTATAGGCCTACATATGCATTGCGATGCCCCCCTGATAATTTGTGCCCCCTGTGCTTGCCTAGTGCATTTATGCCAGGAGCAGGCCCTGGTCAGGCATGTCTGCTCAAAAAAAAAAAAAAAAAAAAAAACACACACACACAGACTAATGGTGAACACTGACACTAGCTGCTGTTTGTTGGGTAAGTATGCAAATGACACTTACCTGAGCTCAGGTAGTGGATGAGGAACAGGATTAGTATCTTCATTCTAAAGTAGAAGGGGGTATCTTCTCTGTTCTTTGGTGACACGGTTGGTCACTAGACACATTCTAGAATTATGCGTAGAGAGAGACACTAACAGCTGACTGTGAGTGAACGCCTTTCTGACCGTCTTTTGGTCTGTTGTGGTTACTTCCTGTATGCACTTGGTGTGAGTCTGTGTGTGTGCTTTGGCGCACGCGAGTGCTTTTTTATCACGCCGTCAAAGATGTGTTTAGCTCTGTTTATTAATGTGACAGAACTCCTTTGAGTGTGTCTGTGTGAATGTGTGCACTCACATGCATTTGTGGACAGACGTGCATGTGTATGTATGTGTGCATGTATCTCTTATTCTCACACTGTCAAAGATATGTTTAGTTGAGTTTGTCAATGCGGTTGTCTACACAGAAATGACCCCTTTTCCTAGCCCACATGTTGGGTCATTGCTGTACAAACATGGACCAGAATGGAGGGAGTTGTATGTGGTTACTGCAGGTCTACAAGTACTTAGTAGTTCATGCCTACTTCCGTTTAATGGGGTTATACATAACCACTGTGTGCAACCAGTCAGCATGTCAATGTAACGGAGGCCAGCTAGCTCGGCTAGCTCGGCGGTAGTATGTGTAAATCCTCATCACCCAATTCCATGGGCGCTTCTAACACGCTGAGTTAGGAGCTCGGGCTTTTAACTCAGTTGGTTAGAGCATTCCACTCCCACGCCGGGAGTTTGTAACTTGCGGGGTGGCGGGTTCGAGACCCGTGTGCGGTGCGGACCGCCACCGGCTACATCAACATAATATCTTTGTGGCTTATCATTTATCTGAAGCAGACTTAAAAATCTGCATAGATGTCATTGGTGGATGGGCCGTTTTAAGGTAAACACAACATAAAGACCCCCCATCCTCCCCTAAAAAATGAAACAAAGAAAGAAACTTCTCATGGAATCATAAATGATCAGTCGCCATTGGAGGCCAATGCAATTGCCTAGTGTGATGCTCCTATTTTTATAGGTCTGCAGGCTGACATTTGAAATGTGAAATTCAAGAATCAGAGTGACACCTAGTGGCCAATCTTTGTCATGTCACGTTTCCCACCCCAGCTCCTTCTGACCATACTAAATGTCTTTGAGCCTCTGTTGTGCAGGGTTGTATCTATGCTGTGGCTTCAGTGGTAAATTAACGATACATTGTCTTGATTATTTTGACAATATATTTATATATTATATTTTTTAACAGGAATGATTATTTTTTTTAATTTTCTTCAAAATTTCACTCCACAATCCTAAATTCTACCCTAAATTTTTCAAAGAAGGCTTTCACAGACCAAAAGGTGATTTTCTTCAATGGCATAGGTCTATTCAAAAATTAGTATACTTGAATTGCATTGCCCCTTTTTAAACCACATGAATCTGACTCTTAATAAAATATTGGTAACATTAACTTGCATACTGTAGGCTATAAGTACTATCACATATTTAAAAAATCTTTCAACTTGGTTGTGACATTCTTTGGTTTATTCAAACAAAAAATAGGTGAAGCACACAACACATCTATAGGCTATGCTTTGCATTGCTGATTTTAAACCTGATTACAGCAAATCACATTCGGAATTAAACCATGTCTAGCTTCTTCTTTCTGTTCAGGGGTAAAGCTGATAATAAGCCTCTCTGGAATCACATCTTTGCTCTATGCTAATTGTTTAGCGACAGTAGCACCATGACTGTTTAAAGATCTTTGGTGCTACTGTCGCTAAACAAGTTTAAAAGTTCTTAGCATTGTGATGAAAAACCCCGGTGCTTTAGCCAATGGAAACGCAAGACTGGGGCTAAACTCCGGTGTTTGAGCCTGGGGAAGAGCTTCGGGCTAGCCCCGGGCCGTAGTGGAAATGCACCATAGGCCTATATCACCAATAAAACTTTACTGTAAGCGAACAATATGTCACTGATTACTGCCCCTCCTTATAGTATATGTACATGTCCTTAATGTGCTTTTTTTGCAAACTTTAATAAAAAATATAATCACAAAAAAATGTCACTGATCTCAGGCCCATCTCCCCTTCTGCTTTTGGAAGATTAGTCATGTTGATTTTCAAAGATGTATTTGTATATTTTCGACATTGTTTAATCAAACAAACTAAAAGTAATAAAATCATACATATGAAGCACACACAACACAACATTAGTGTAGGCTATGCTTTGCATTGCTCCCACATCTTTTCTCTATGGTAACACTAGGCAAAAACTACAGTGTAGGCTATCTCCTATAAGTGCTTTACTGTGAGCTAACATCACACCAACACCAATGAGCATTGGCCCATCTCCCCTTATTCTGTTTCTGGAAGATTGGCCATGTTGAGTTGTTGATAAACTGATTCTCCTTGCATGGTGTCTGGGTTCAGGTGTTGGTAGACTGGGTCTGCTTGACTGGTGTTGGGCTTGAGCTCTTGGTAGACTGTGTCCATTTGCATGGTGTTGGGATTCAGAGACTGGTATACTTGTTCTGTCTGGTTGTGGACACGAACTCTGTTGGAAATACTGTTTGCTGGATCATTTTCGTAATCTGATTCTGCCTAAAAACATACAAATAAACAAACAATCACATAAACAAACAAAAATGTACAGTGTTTAACTGAGCTGTTATACACATGAGTATCAAGTCGCGGCCCTCACAGTTCCCATGACAGCAAAAGAAGATTTGAAAACAGTAACCCTTAAAAATGGGACAATAATTAAAATGGCATGGGGATAGAACTATTGAAATTAAACAAAAGTGAAATTAAATGCAGGAGTCTATGGAATGTGTGGGCATATGAATTTGTATGTATAGCCCCCAAAACACCTGTGTGCAGGATTTTTCTGAGTTTGATTTTGCACTAGAACTTCCTAATGCACACCAAATATCCAAAAACCTATTGATCTTGAAAACTTATCCGGTGGTGGAGTATGATTATGCATGTCTTATCAATAGTCTATAGTTTTTTGTAGAAATGAGACCAGACCTGTGGGCTGGTTGCAGTGTCTGTCATGACTGAGGTGCCTGCTGACACTATGAGGAAAGAAATAATAATAATAAAAAAAAGTGAGACACATTCAAAAACACATTCAGTGGTCAGTGGTTTATCCCTGATATGCAATTATGAGTTTTAACTGCAGAGGGCAGCAGTCAGGGCAGAGTTATATAAATTGCTAACTACCAATTGTCAAAAATAATGCTAATACATAGAAAGTGCAAATGATGTGAATGCAAATTTGCTAATGTGCTAATTTACGAATCAAATGAAAGAAGAAAGCACTGGCCGTTTGCTCTCTCTCTCTCTCTCTCTCTCTCTCTCTCTCTCTCTCTCTCTCTCTCTGTGAACAAGTGTGTGTTCATCTGTTCAGATCCCAAACAGTTAGCCTACCTAGTGTTTCCTTTCTCCTGCATCTGCCGATGATAAAAATGATGACAATGATAAAGATGAAAAAGATCACTGTTGCACTCACAGCAACAGGAATGGCCAGACCAGGTCCTGAGGACAAACAAAGAAAAAGGAAGATTGATAACAGCAGATAAACTAGTGCTAGAGGAGATGTTACTTCCTTAGGCATGCAAATGGAGTGACAAATATACACAGAGCAGTTTATCAAAGAACAAATCATTTTACTAGAAATACCCTGTGCTGGTGGTGTTGATCTTGGTGCAAATGTTGATGATGATGATGATGATGATGATGAAGGAGGTGAAGGCAATGAGGTTGTTTGACTGGCCTCTGTGGGAACTAAAGTACGGGTTCCTAAAAAAGATTACAAATTCAAGAAAGAATTACAAATTCAATGTTGCATATAATAAGTAACAGGAGAAAAATGCCACACAAAATCATGTGAGGGGAAATGTGGTCATAATATTATTATTACTACTGGAATTATACTCAGTAACTCACCCACAGTCAGCAGGACTCTTGTATAGTTGGCTGGTTTCCAGCTTCTGTCAAACCCACACCAATATATCCCAGAATCCTCTGATCTCAGGTCTTTGATCTCCACCTTGAAGATCTTTTTGACATTGTCATCAAAATAGGAGAACCTTCCTTTTTCCATCCACACACTAGACTTACTGACTGTGATTTGATCCATGCAGTTGTAATGATGCTCTCCTCTGCAGAAGAACTTCTCCCTATGCTCATAACGCTGAGGATAAGGGCAGCTGATGTTGGCAGTGTCTCCCTCATAGAGTCCAGTCACAATGACATCCTTCACACAGCACAATTCTGTGCAGAAGAGACAGAACAGTCACTAAACAATACTAAAGGTTGATCATGTCAATCTAGAATAAAGCAACCTAGACGTACCAATCCACCATAATCCCTGTTCTTGTACCAACACTAGGACAGCACTCAGACTTATGCACTACAGTTTAATTGACAGGTAATTCCCACAAATTATCTTCAAAAGGTGTGTTGAAGATGCAATACTGAACTTACTAATTGGCATCAGCTGTACATGTGTGATCCAGGCCTTGTATTGACCCATATCCACTCCACACCAGTATGACCCAGCATCACTGCTGCTGACACTGTTGATGGACACAGTCAGGACTCCTCTGTTTTCATGGAGAGAGAGGTGTTTATTGCTAACCAAGGGCTGGTCCTCTTGTGTTGATAGGCTGTATTTACATACTCCTCCCCCAAACTCCTTGCAGAAAAATTTGGGACTCTGGTTGTAGCCTTGAGGAAATTTACATGTCATAACCACTGGATGACCCTCATAGGCAGACGGATTAAGGCTCTTTTCACAACAATCATCTGATAACAACATACAAAGGTGAAAATCAGGTGATGAATACAACAGGGATGATACAACAGGATACCTCACAAAACTTACCAGGTAGATAGACTTCATATAAATATTTTTAGCTCAATTTTGACCCAGGCTGCCCCCTTCCAGGCAGCACAGTCTAAAAGGCACTACCTTAGACCTACTCCCATTTCTCTTCCCTTAACTCTCGCCCTTGTTTTCGAGTGCCCTCCAAAGTGAGACACCCCTCGATTGTGTAGTGAGAATTGCAAAGGCCATAATTCTCAGCCTACAAAACGGGACAGCACTTTGTGTACTTTGCTCACTTTAATAATAGAATATCATGAGGCAACCCTAGCATGGGCTATTGAGTTTTAGAAACATGGATATTCTCAGAAATGGTTTTGCTAATCGTATATCTTACCCTCTTTAATCCTCAAATCCACTTCTCTGTATGTATCTTCTCCCCACTCTATATCCACACCACATTGATATTTCCCAGTGTCCTTTTGGGTCAGCTCTCTAAAGATCACCTTGAAGAATCCTCCAGTTGTGTTGTCATAGAGAGAGAATCTCTGTTCAGTCACCCACTGATCTTTAAGACTAGTCATTATCATATCACGGCATATGCCTACTTTTGGCATGTCCCAACAGAAATACTTCTTGTTCTGATTGTACTCGGCATCATATTGGCACTTGATAACAACAGCACCACCAACATGACCAATAACTTGAAGTGTGAGAACACGACCTGCAAATCAAACATAAGAGGTAATGTAGTATTGTAAAGCAGTTATTGGTTGTATTTTATACTGTATTCTGAAGACCAATTTCTAGCCATTAAAGTTATTGCAAATAAAACTGATTTCAGAACAGTAAAATTTGGTGCCCTAAATCATCAGTGAACAAAAAGCTCTCCAAAAACCACAGACTAATGGTGAACACAGACACAGCAGCTGCTGTTTGTTGGGTCAGTATGCAAATGACACTTACCTGAGCTCAGGTAGTGAATGAGGAACAGGATTAGTATCTTCATTCTAAAGTAGAAGGGGGACTCCTCTCCGTTCTTTGGTGACACTGTTGGTCACTAGACACATTCTAGAATTGTGGATAGAGAGAGAAACTAACAGCTGACTGTGAGAGAACGCCTTTCTGACTGTCTTTGGTCTGTTGTGGTTACTTCCTGTATGCACTTGGTGTGAGTCTGTGTGTGTGCTTTGAAGCACGCCAGTGCTCTTTTATAACACTGTCAAAGATGCGTTTAGCTGTGTTTATTAATGCGACAGAACGCCTTTGTGTGTGTGTGTGTGTGTGTGTGAGTGTGTACACACATGCATTTGTGGACAAGCATGCAAGAGCATGTATGTGTGTGTGTGTGTGCACGTATATCTTATTCTCACACTGTCAAAGATATGTTTAGTTGAGTTTATCAGTGCGGTTGTCTACACAGTAATGATCCCTCTTCCTACCACTCATGTTGGGTCATTGCCCTACATACATGAACCAGCATGGAGGAAGCTCTATGTGGTTACTGCGGGTCTACAAGTACTTAGTAATTCATGGGGTTATACATAGCCACTGTGTGCAACCGATAGTACAGCATGACACCTTTGTGGCTGTTCATTTATCTGTAGGTACAGACTTCAAAAGTTGCATGGATGTCATACGTGGGTGGATGGGCCATTTCAAGGTACTTATAGGGACTTAGATGAACAGAGCCCCCCCCCCCCCCAAATAAATAAATAAATAAATAAATAAATAAAATGTACCAAACAACATTGTTACAATCTCTATTAATATTTTATTAATATAATGTATTGTTTTGAACATGCAGTAAGTCACTTTATTAGACACACCACCAACTAAACAGCTAAAATGATTCACTCTTCAAATGCAAAATGCATAGACAATGCATAGGTTATACAGTATGTCAAATCCATCGTTCTGTGTGAAATTACTTGTGTGTTAAAATCAGTGTGGCTATCTTATGGAATCGTACATGATCAACCAATGTTGGGGGCCGCATCAGTGTAGGGCCCCAGGCTATTGCCTAGCTTGCTACCACTATTTGTATAGGCCCTTTAGACTAACATTTGAAATGCAAGAATCAGAGAGACACCTAGTGGCCAATCTCTGTTATGTTATTTTTTATCTCAACTGTATCTGTCTACCTCCCCTTTTTTAAGCCACCTGCTGGCCCACATTATGACCTTTTGGTCACCTAAGGTGGTCTTTGATATTTCTTACACTCCATGGTGCCTTTCAAGTAGCCTGATATGATCATCCGCTTTCATGTCGTTTCACTTCGTGCAAAGTGCATCCCAAATGGCAATCGTTTCCTCCCTGGAGAGTGCTATGAAATGTGCAAGATGGGCAGAGGATCACCGATTTCCCAAATGCTGCGTCAAAATTAGTGGAGCAAGATCAGAAAGGAGTTTCTCAGAGAAAAATTGCAAAGGGTTTGAAGTTATCATCATCTATAGTGCATAATGTCATCCAAAGATTCAGACCATTTGGAACAAGCACAAGGGTCAAAGCCAGAAAACCATACTGGATGCCTGTGACCTTTAGGACCTTAGTCGGCACTGCATCACATACAGGAATGCTACTGCAATGGACTAGCCTAGAACTCTAGACGTACCCCTAGCGGTAGCAAATTTTAATTTGCACAGCAGGTACGTCTAGAGACCACTAATAGAAACCCGTTGTATCCTTCCTCTGGCGGCGGATAACCAATCACAGCGCAGTATGTGTACAGGAAGGCGGGCTTTGTACGATGCTCAAATCAGAGCAGAATCGTCTTTGGACGAATTGCACTTGTCGTTTTCTTTGAAAGTGAAACAAGACAGTGCACTGAAGTTTTTCGTTTTGAAAAAGATGTCTTTGCCGTGTTACCGACGGGCTACGGGAAAAAGTTTGATATACCAGCTGGTACCAGTGGCCGGAACGCTAGCCTATTACGTGGAGAGGCAGTTTGAAAGACAACGCAATCACCCGCCCCTCCATTGCGGTACAGTCTATCAGTGGTCTTCAGACTATACATTCTTATGATATAGTCTGGCGTGTCAGGCTAGCAATGGACCACAATGACCGAATTTTGTACAACGCAGACCAAGATGGCGAAATGGCATCTAACGCTAACAGAATGGGGCATGTCAAAACGAAACCGAATCGATTAGGTTAGCTAATCGATTAGCTGCCGTTTTGCTTGCACGAAATTCAGTCATTGTTGTGGCTATCAATAGCACTATGCACTATTGGTTGATTCACTCCGGATTATTGATTTAAGGTAGGGGCTTACAGGCAGTGTTGCCTATAAGATGCCATTGAGGGCAAATTATACTATTAGCTGTCTGCATTTCTGTGTCCCTTCCATGCTGTGTTCCTTCCTTATTTAGCATCTGACAGCATGTTCTTGGTACTAGAGAGCAACTCATAAACAGATTCTCCTTGTGCAGTGCTGGAGATCAGTGATTGGTACGCTGGGCCTGTCTGGTTGTTGGTGTAAGCTGTGTCATTAACATCCATTACCGGATAAATCGTATAAACTGATGCTGCCTGAAAACAAACACACAAAAATACACAACAAACATTAAAATCACGATCATGCATTTAAATTGAAGCAGTTATGGACTTCTGCTGTTCTGCTGTTACCCATTACTCTACCATTAATAGCCTATTTAGTCCAAAACATTTAGGTGATAATGAGTGATTTGCTATTTCATGACATTTTTCTACAAAAAGGAATACTAATACCCAGAGAAGAAGAGGTGGGTGGGTCAAAACACTTTTATGTAGACAACATCATCACATTGTGTAACTTGTGTCCTCATGACCCCTCACCTGTGTATTAGTTCCCATATTCGCCAAGACAAGACTAGATGTCCGGTCGGGCCCTAGGAAGAAAGTTGGCAGTTATTTGACAAGAAGCCACAGAGAAATGGGTGCATTTGCTGTGTGTGTGTGTGTGTGTGTGTGTCATAAGAAGCAGGGCACCAACTTTGTGTTTTGTTTTTCCAGCCTCTCCAGAAGATGATGACGGTGGTGTTGATGATGATGATGATTATGATAATGATCGTGATGATCAGTCCGGCTCCAGCTGTATCATGTTTTTTATTTTTTTTTTTTTAAGGAAAATGAAAACATAATAAATATAGTAAGAAGTAAGAAAATGTAGACATAAGAAGCTTGCATTATTGTCATTGCACCAAGTTCATTATTTGCTTACGATAGTCACCCAAAGTAGGCTACATATAATATGTATTGACAATGTAAACATCATTACTAGGTGATGCATTGGTGATGGTTGTTGTTGGTGTTTTTGCTGATGCTGTTTCTGATGCTGTTTCTCTGATGACATCTGTTTTAAATTATATATTTTAAACATGCAAAACATGAAGATATTAGAAAGCTCCTTTCCTTAACGGAGAAATCCGGTTTGATTATGTCTTAAAATACTGTATGTCAAAACATGATACCAGTATGAACCAGTTGTTCACCTCCGTACAACCTCAGTAAAAGTTTGTACCAGTATCATGTTTTGATATATTTTAAGACAAAATCACACTGGATTTCTCCTTTAAACACAAAGCTTATATCCTGTGCTCTTTTATAAAAAATTGTTTCCTTCCTAATTTGCAAAAAAATAAAAAATATAAAAAATAAATAATTCTGCATGTTGTAACCAGAATGTGAGGGCTCTCTCTCACAGCAACACATTTCACCAGAGGTGTCAAACTCATTAACATCACAAGCCACATGACTTATGTTTTTTTCTCAGACAGCTGTAAATCTTGTCTACATAGTATTGGGTTGCAGAAAAATGCTTGTTTCCTTGAATTTCTGACCAACACCAGCAGAGTTAGTTTGGCCATAACCTACTTTCAAGCTGGGCACATAACTATAAATCTTAACTAACTTTTTTAATCAGGTCGCATAACATGATGTTAAGGTCTGGATCTCACACAATGAACTAAGGCAGCAAAAAAAAAAAAATTGTAAATGAAAGGGAATCAATACAAACAAACAAACAAATTAACAAACAAACGTAAATAGCGTTGGAACCAAAAGAGACTAGAGTGACGGCAATCATTTTCATAGTACCAACATACCATGAATATGATTTTTCTATCTCACCCCCACTAATAGTCAAATCCATTCTTGTGTATGCGTCTGTCTCTCACATGTGCAGGAAAACAAAGAAAATATGATATAGGTTACCCAGTTATAGTTTGCATTGCATTCTGTCATATGTGCCTAGTCACAGTACTAATGTAGGAAAAAGAGCAAAATTACATGTATCTAAATGTATATTGAGTTTTATGGCTATTGAGGCTATTGAGTTTTAGCCTAATGAGTTTTTAGAAAAATGAATGTTGTTTTGGAAATGCTTTTGCCATGTCTCTCAATCTTATATCTTACCCTCCTTAATGATCAAATCCACATCTGTGTACTTGTCTGGCCTCCACTCTTTTGACTCTCTATTGACAGCACAGTAATATTTCCCAGCATCCTCTGGGATCAGGTCTCTGAAGATCACCCTGAAGAATCCACCGATGGTGTTGTCATAGAGAGAGAACCTCCCATCATTCACCCACTGATCTTTAAGACCAGTCCTTATCAGATCACTGCATATAGATTGATTGCCTGGACCCTTACAGAAATACTTCTTGTTCTGTTGATACCTTCCGTCATATCTGCATGTGATATCAACAGATCCACCAGCATAGCCTGTCACTTTGAAGGTGAGCACACCACCTGTCAATCAAACAAACTTATTCACTTCCTGAGAGGCTATAAAGTTCTATCTGCATGATCACATATTGAGGGGCTGAGAAC
>JAODXP020008367.1:0-11413 GCA_027497455.2 Sardinella longiceps | reverse complement strand
AGCTATGAAATAGTGAACCGTCTTGCTTACTCGTCTCTTGCAAATAACAGAAAACGAAACCTAAGTGCAAACATTACTTTCTGCGATACTCGCAATGACCTGTAGATGGCGCTATTGCATAACAGAAAAATCAATAGAAACTGTAAATGAACCTGTACTTCTTCTCTTAAAGCAATTCTGGTCATCTAGGACCATGACAGTTCATAACATAATTATATGAATGTTGTGAAGGATAATGTCTGCTGTCATGAAGGAGCATTCCGCCGCTAGCCACGTTTAGGCTATAGCTAACATCAGTCAGCTAAGTTGTCAACAGAAGCCTAGAATTAGAGATGGGTAAAAACGCTAATGTAGTGATGAAACGAAATTAGCCAATGTCATTAAATAGCGATCTATGCAGGAATGTTTTTTGGGCGATAGGAGGGATTATTATAGCACATGTATCGATAACAAGGAGGTTGTAGCAGGCAGCATGATATTGCTGAACTCACTAACACAGCATCTGGTTGTTGACAACAAATTCCTTACCGTGTCTTACAAACGGATCTTGTTGGCTTGGTTTACTGAAAAAGCTGAAGTATGCGGTCATTCTCTGTTTCTTGATGTCTTATCAGAAGTCCGACCGTCAGTTCAGTAACGTTAAATTACAGCACAGCTTTGAATAGCACTGTCACAGTGTGCAGGATTAACCAAACACTGAATGAACCGCGATTAACGTTGCATTTTGAGCAAATGTAGTTAAACCACTGCTCTTTTCCTTGAATCATATTCCGTACATCACCGGTTAATCATAATTTAAACAAGTAGCTTATGGAATGTACTTTTTATTCATTATGTATGACCCTTCATAAACCATTGATCAGAAGAACTCCGTTTATTTTGATTGTTTGCGGAAGTCCACCGGAAATAAAGTTAGGGCCATGGAACGTTGGTGCATTGTTTTTGTTGACAACGGTGAAACGGTCTATAGCAGGGGTCGGGAACCTTTTTGGCTGAGAGAGCCATTAATGACACATATTTTAAAATTTATTTCCATGAGAGCCATACAATATACAAGCATGTCTTTTATTCATTAATTTATCTTATCTTTATTCGAAAAGTAATCAAAAAGTACAGGAAAAAGAGTGTTTTGGCATAATCCTCCTCTGTGAATGGCTTTCCGTTTCTCACAATTGCTATTCCAGTCACTTTGGACTGAAATAGATAGATGAATTGATTGAAATAGGCCTACATGAGAATGTTTTACATTTTTAACGTTATCATTCTTTTATAAAAGATTTGTATGTGAGCCAGATGCAACCACCAAAAGAGCCACATCTGGCTCCTGAGCCATAGGTTCCCTACCCCTGGTCTATAGCAAACGATACTATTTTTTAAAAGGAGAATTAACATTGATCTCTCACTTCCGTCCATCTGCATTCCACGTGTTGATGTTTGTGTCACGTGACAAATGACGCAAGTGACACGGTGAAATCTTATCCCATGTGGAAAAGCTGTTCAGATCGCAGCATATCCGATATGAATCGCAATTGACACCACATGGGTATGTAGGGCGTAACAGATTCGGAAAAATCGGAATTCATGTGGTTTTCTGCTGTTCAGACCACCCGAAATCAATTCTAGATACAATCTGGATATGAAAAAATCGAATTTGGGATGCCAATCTGAACGAGGCCAAAGTTGCCTCTTGCATCCCGAAAGAATCCGTTCCACTTGATGGAATAGCGAATGTTTACCGCTGATAATCCGCTCCGGGTTTTAAATTAGGCCTACCAACAACAACTCAGTCACCGCATGTAGTGATGAGAATCGTCTAGCAGTAAAAGTGCAGCCTGCCCAAAACGGAGTGAACACCAACCCCATTGTCACCTCACAAAGTAGGCTAGCTTATCCTTGTATTGTATGTCCTCAAAATTAACTCAGGCCATGTTAAATTTATATTCAATTAAACAATTAATCAAGTAGGTAGGCCTATATTGTGCCAAATTCATCTGATTATAGCAGCATGTTTAGCTTAAATACTTTAAAAGTTGAAAGGAGCTAGCTATCTAAATTGCACACACACACACACACACACACACACACACACACACACACACAGACAAAAAAAAAACATTCAAACATTTCTAATGTGCCACCTGGCTTGAGAAACCCGCTCTTAAAGTTATTTCAGTAGCCGAGCACATGCTATTATGAATGCCTTCATCTGAATTCAAATGAGCCATTTTAATCTAGATTAATGTAGATTAATTCCAAATTTACAGTGAAATTAATGTAGTTAAAGAAATTAATCTATGCCCACCACCAAATGAAATGGTAGTGTGATGAGACCAGTGGAAGCAAGGCCAACATAGAGTAGAATTGAATGTAATGGAGTTGACATTCTCTATTTTCTAGTTTCTGCCCACATGGTTGCTATCCCTATCCACATTTTTGCCGGCAGTTGAAATAGTACTTTCTATTATGGGTTGAATATTAACCAATGTTGTTTTTCAAATCAAGTTAACTTCTAACATCTGCTTTTTATTTCCGGTCTCGGTCTTGGTCTTGGCCTCGATTTATCTTGGTCTTGGTCTCGTCTCGGTCTCGTTGGGCTCTGGTCTTGGTCTTGTCTTGGTCTCGTTAGCCTCTGGTCTTGGTATTGTCTTGGTCTTGGTTTAAGCGGTCTTGACTACAAGTCTAGTATGCAGACAGCTAAAAAGATAACAAGCAGCTATTTTTCCCATTACAACATGCTCCTGCAATAACATTATCTGACAGGCTATTTCAAAGTCAAAGCGAACTTTATTGTCAATCAAGCACTGCAACAGTACATTGCACGCAGACTGAAATTGCACTTCTCAAAGCTCCAAATGTGCAGTTAAAAATTAAGACATACAACTAAGATGTATATAAGACATCACAACTCACTAGACATAAAGTGCAAAGATATCAAGATATCAGGCATGGTAATAATAGATAACAGTAACATAATAACAGACAACATAACAGACATTGTGAGCATACATTCTGGACTGTCAGTGCTTCAGAAGTCTTGAGGTATGTTACTGGAGTGCAAAACCAGGGTTAACAAGGTGCAAGTGAGGCATGGAGATGAAGTCTGTAAACATTTTTTAGGAGAGTGTTCATAGAGTAGTTGGTCTTGGTTGTGTGTGTGGGTGTGCGTGTGTGTGTGTGTGGGGGGGGGGGATTATAGTCTTGCTCTCTGGAGAGAGTTCAGCAGTCTAATGGCTTGTGGGAAAAAGCTGTTGCTGAGTCTGGTTGTTCTGCAGCACATACTTCTGTAGCGCTTACCAGATGGTAGGAGGGTGAACAGTGCGTGTGAGGGGTGGGTAGTGTCTTTGATGATGTTGATGGCTCTTCTTTGACAACGGGATGGATACAGGTCTTGAATGGATGGTAGAGCTGATCTTGTGATCTTCTCTGCTGTTCTCACCACCCTCTGTAGTGCTTTCTGGTCTGCAACATGGCAGCTGCCATACCACACTGAGAGACTGCTGGTGAGTATGCTCTCAATGGCACCGCTGTAGAAGGTGGTGAGTGCTGAAGGAGGGAGACTGGCTCTCCTCATCCTGCACAGGAAGTGGAGACGTTGCTGTGCTTTCTTGACAAGGGCGGTGGTGTTGGTGGTCCATGTCAGGTCATCAGTGATATCCACTCCCAGGAACTTGGTGCTTTTCACTGATTCCACAAGGGAGGATGCTCCTGGTGTGCGGCTCCGGAGAGGTTGGTCGGCATCTGTAGTGGGGTAATGGTTGGTGGCAGGGAGGCAGGGGGGGACGGGAGGTCCACCACTCAGCCAGTGCGTAGGAGCAGAAGAGGCAAAAGAAAGAAAAGGATTAGGCTAGTCTAGGAGGATATCACTTCATGATATAAGTGTGTCATATATTGTATGTCAGAGTGAGGAGCAGAGGTGAAAGTAAGCTGGGTACGCACCTATACTACGTACCGGTATAAGATTGACAGGCGGTACGCCCTAGTGGTAAGACATGAGGATTACTGCCCCTTTGCTCTTTGATTTCAAAAGTGCCCTTCTGACAGGGCCAGCCTGTCTTTGGTATTTGTGACAGTAACACTTGTTCAGACTTGAAAATTCGCTAAAATACCTGACCAATTATTTGTGCCATTTGATAACACATTTTCTGGCATCTGGCACTCCGAAGTTTTTTTCTTTGTTGTTTGTTTTTGCGCACGCGAGCGCCGTAAAATACAATAGCGGGTGAAGCGGTTTTGCTTCATTGTCTTTTGGAAGCTTTGATATGGACATACCTGCATCTACAATGGAGGTATTTGGTATCAAATTAAAGAGGACAACCAGAAATGGACCACTTGAAATGGCCTTGCTTGAGAATACGGTGGCTCAATTTCAGTGTAAAGATCATTTGGCTAGGGAAATATCTTTATTTGATATTATAAACTTGGCTTAGTTATCTGCTGGACTTCCATCTAATAACCAAGAGCTCAAAAACTAAAAACTAAACAAAAAACACTACACATCATGATATAGACCTATAATTTGAATAGAGGAGTTTTCTATCACATTTCCCATTTGCAGAAAGTGAACACCCCAAATCTGTTTGCCAGTTCAGACTTCAGTGCTGAAGTCTCACACACAAGAAAGGGGAGGAGTTTGTTTCAGATCTTTTTCTTTGCTGTAGCAGCTAGACTTGCATAGAGTAGAGCAACTAATGCCATAGAGTTTTACAAAATAAATAAATAAATAAATAAATAAGAGAAACTTAGTAGAAACGGCTATATAATTTTTTGGTTTGTTGTTTTTATCCTCTTGATATAGGCCATGATGAGCCGTGCTGCATCATTTTTATTATTATAGATTACTGTATAAAAGGGATAACAAAGTAGCCTAGATGTTACACTCAAATACAGGCTCAAAGTCATGACTACAATTGAGTCAATGGTAAAACAAAAAATAAAGAAGGAAAAATTTGTTTGTGCTATTAGCCAGGCCAGCCACATGCTCACACACATAGGTTTTGAGTCCCACAGGTGACATGTGGGCCTGCCATTTTCAGTACTATTGTAATGTGGCAATCGTACTTTGCAATATAGATAAAAGTGGTTGAACATTTTTGTGCATGAATATTCTAAAAACTTCTATCTATTTGGGAATTCCCAGTTTGTGGTCTTCCCATGTGCATTATTTTTAAAAAAGGGAATTTCATCATATGCTTTAAATGTTATTACCCATTTTTTTTCAAGTCAGAAAAAGGGATAATTAGTATGACAGAATGTTCAGTTTGCTACCATGGAATGTCGTAATGTTAAGGTGTGAAATAAGCCCAATGGCGTAAGCCTGCTTACCTTTTTGTTTGAGCCATACATAACACAAAGGCGCACTAGAATAGGCTATTGATTTTCTTTTTTTTTTTAGCCAACCCGTAGCATACCTTGACTCCTTTATGCCCACTGATATATTAGAAATTTCTTCTCTCATTACTAAAGCGAAGGCGTCAACATGCCTACTTGATCCTATTCCTACTCACCTCCTCAAGGCAGCCTTTACACCGCTAGCTGAGACATTACTTGAAATTATCAATAACTCACTCCTAGCGGGACACGTACCAACTACTTTCAAGACATCAGTCATTAAACCATTGATTAAAAAACCAAACCTTGACCCTGATGTTCTGGCTAATTACAGACCTATATCCAACCTTCCTTTTGTATCCAAAATTCTAGAAAAAATTGTGTTCAAACAAATTTGTCGCTTCCTAGACGAAAACAAAATCCAGGAAGTCTTCCAATCAGGATTTAGAGCTAATCACAGCACTGAAACAGCCTTAGTTAAAGTCTTCAACGACCTCCTTCTTTCCATGGACAATGGTAATATATCCATATTAATTTTACTTGATCTTAGTGCAGCTTTTGACACCATTGACCACGATATCCTACTACACAGACTCGAACATACGATAGGCATTAGAAATTCAGCATTAGCTTGGTTCAAATCCTACCTCACTGATCGATACCAATTTGTACATGCCCACAACGTCTCATCTTATCATGCTAAAGTTAAATATGGCGTTCCGCAAGGCTCAGTACTGGGCCCCCTATTATTCTCTCTCTATATGCTACCTCTGGGTGAAATCCAGGGGTGAAAGTAGTTTGAATTTCTTACCTGTACTACAAAAAAAAAAAAAAAAAAAAAATTCAATAGCCTATTCTAGTGCGCCTTTGTGTTATGTATGGCTCAAACAAAAAGGTAAGCAGGCCTATGGCATTGGGCTTATTTCACACCTTAGCATTCCGACATTCCATGGTAGCAAACTGAACATTCTGTCATACTAATTATCCCTTTTTCTGACTTGAAAAAATAAGTGATAACATTTAAAGCATATGATGAAATTCACTAGTTGCTTTGTTGTTGTTTTTTAGATAGAAGCTTTTAGAATGTTCATGCACAAAAATGGAAAACCACTTTTATCTATTCAGGACTTTCCAAAAATATGCATTATTTGAAAGAAAGTGAATTTAGACATGTTTTAAATGTTATTACCCATTTTTTCAAGTCAGAAAAAGTCAAGTCAAGTCAATTTTACCAGGTTGCTATAGCAATTAATTCAATGGCTTACCTAATTTGATTTGATTTCACACCAAAAAGTAGTTTGCAAAGTACTAATGCCACATTACAATAGTACTGAAAATGGCAGGCCCACATGTCACCTGTGGGACTCAAAACCTACGGTGTGTGTGTGAGCAAAAATGTTTTTTTCTTTATTTATTTTTACCATTGACTCAATTGTAGTCATGACTTTGAGCCTGTGTTTGAGTGTAACATCTAGGCTACTTGGTTATCCCTTTTATACAGTAATATAATAAAAATGATGCAGCACAGCTCATATCATGGCCTAGATCAAGAGGATAAAAACAACAAACCAAAAATGTATATAGCCATTTCTATGAAGCTCCTCTTTTTTATTTTTTTGTTACACTAGTGTACACTATGCAAGTCTAGCTGCTACAGCAAAGAAAAAGATCTGAAACTCAAACCCCTCCCCTTTCTTGTGAGTGAGACTTCAGCACTGAAGTCTGAACTGGCAAACGGATTTGGGGTGTTCACTCTCTGCAAATGGGAGATAGAAAAGTCTTCTATTCAAATTATAGGTCTATATCATAATGTGTAGTGTTTTTTTGTTAGTTTTATTTTTTGAGCTCTTGGTTATTAGATGGAAGTCCAGCAGCTAACTAAGCCAAGGCTATCAAATAAAGATATTTCCCTAGCCAAATGTTCTTTACACTGAAATTGAACCACCTTATTCTCAAGCAAGTACATTACAAGTGGTACCAATGCATGCCTCTGGTTGTCTACTTTAATTTGATACCTTATACCTCCATTGTAGATGCAGGTATGTCCATATCAAAGCTTCCAAAAGACAATGAAGCAAAACCGCTTTACCCGCTATTGTATTTTTCGGCGCTCGCGTGCGCAAAAACAAACAACAAAGAAAAAACTTCGGAGTGCCAGATGCCAGAAAATGTAGGCTATTTGCAAATAGCACAAATAATTGGTGAGATACTGTATATTAGCGAATTTCCAAGTCTGAACAAGTGTTACTGTCACAAATGCCAAAGACAGGGAGGCACTGTTAGAAGGGCACTTTTGACATTAAAGAGCAAAGGGGCAGGAACCCTCATGTCTTACCACTACGGCGTACCGGCTGTCAATCTTATACCGGTACGTAGTATAGGTGCGTACCGGCTTACTTTCACCTCTGGTGAAATCATTAGGAAACATGGCATTGCATTTCACTCATACGCAGATGATACACAGCTTTATCTCTCTATGAAGCCTAGCGACTGCACTCCGACAACCAAACTCAATGCCTGTCTTGAAGACATTAAAGTTTGGATGTCAAAAAATTTCTTATGCTTGAACTCAGATAAAACTGAAGTTATGATGATTGCCTCTAAACAACTGAAGGACACCTCGCTTCACCATCATAGCTCACTTAGCAGTCCTACACTCTCATTTAGCTCACAAGTAAAAAATCTGGGGGTAATCATTGATCAAGATCTCTCCCTGAATAGCCATGTAAAGCACATTTCTAAAACATCATTTTTTCACCTTAGAAACATTGCTAAAGTTCGGAAGTTCCTGTCCTTATACATGCATTTGTTACCTCCAGACTCGAGTACTGCAATGCTCTGTTCTCAGGGTGCAGTAACACCTGCATTAAAAGTCTACAGCTAATCCAAAATGCAGCAGCTAGAACACTCACTAGAACTAAGAAATATGAACGTATTTCTCCCATTCTAGCATCTCTACACTTAGCCTGACATAGCCCGACCATAATACTGCTGTTCATCCTTATTCATGGTCTGGAGGTTCTTTAACCTGGCGCGATTATACTGCGGGGGGGAGGTCATTCACTTTTGGTTTGAAACAATTGGACAGCTCGTCTAATCAGCGTCGCTTATTGGCCGGTAGACTCTCTACCGATATAAACACGCCCAAGAGGACTGTTCCCAGACCATGGATACGTATGAACATTCGTATTATGGGCAGGCTATGTCAGGCTACTCTACACTGGCTTCCTTCAAAATCCTTCTCATGACGTATAAGGCACTTAATGGCTTAGCTCCTGCATATATTACAGATTTACTTGTTCCATACCATCCAGCAAGACCTCTGAGATCTCAAAATGCTGGCCTCCTTGAAAAAGTGACCATATCTAAAACTACAATTGGGAGAAGAGCTTTTGCCTATCGAGCACCTCTTCTATGGAATTCTATTCCTCCCTACATTCGCGAAGCGGACACTCTCAATACCTTTAAGTCTAGACTTAAAACCTTCCTTTTTGACATTTCCTATAATTAGGAGTGGGCCATGGCATATCACCACCCCTCTTGGGCTTTCCTGGGAGTGCTATCTCTGCTGTTTTTCCAAGGCGGCCACTGACCACCCCCTTCTGGGTTGGTGAGATGCCATTTACCATACCTTAGTTATGCTGCGATAGCCTAGTGCTGCCACCTTCTGCACACTTGCCATCCTGTACAACCCTCTTTCTCCTCTCTCTCTCTCCCTCTCCTCACTCTAGCTAGATTATATGACACATATCATGAAGTGATATCCTCCTAGATTGGCCTAACCCTCTTGTTTCTGTTTCTTTCTGTTTCTCTTGCCTCCTATGCCCCGACGCACTGGCTGAGTGATGAACCTCCCGTACCTCCCTGCCACCAACCCTACCCCACTACGGATGCTGACCAACCCCCCCCGGAGCCACACACCAGGACCATCCTCCCCTTTTCTCTGAGGCCCGTGATGGAACTGGCCTGTTGGCCCCCTGATGACCACTACTTAGATGGCGACCAACACCAAATGAACTCTGATCCCACTCCAATTACTGACTAATCCCACACTCCAACTACTGACTCCATCTCTTGGCCCTGACTGTCACACAAACTATGTGTATATCATCTCTGACTACATTCAGTACTCATACTGTTTTGTGTTAACCATGGTCAATCTATGCATCAGACTTTACGGATACTTTATTAGGCCCCAGGCAGGTAGGCTGAGTCCATGAGGCGTGGATCTGCCCAAGGTTTCTTCCTACATAACAAATTATTTACAAAGCGAGGGAGTTTTTCCTTGCCCCTGATTCTCATGGATGCTTCCCGTACTGTCTGTAAAGCGTCGCGAGACAATGTACTGTATTTGTGCGCTCTACAAATAAAATTGAATTGAATTGAATTGAATTGAATTTTGTAGTACAGGTAAGAAATTCAAACTACTTTCACCCCTGGTGAGGAGAGGTAGAGAAAGAGGAGAAAGAGGGTTGTACACGATGGCAAGTGTGCAGTAAGTGGCAGCACTCAGCCTATCGCCGCATAACTAAGGTATGGTGTGTGGCATCTCACCAGCCCAGATGGGGGTGGTCAGTGGCCACTTTGGAAAAACAGCAGAGGTAGTCCTTCACAGGAAAGCCCATGTTGAGTCACATACATAACGCTGGAATATATATATATTATATATAATATATATATACACACTACCGTTCAAAAGTTTGGGGTCATCAAGACAATTTTGTATTTTCGATGATGACATTGACAAGGTGAAAAATAATGATTTTTATTTGAAATAATAATTTTCTCTTTCAAACTTTGCTTTCGTCAAAGAATGCTCCATTTGCCGAAATTACAGCATTGCAGACCTTTGGCATTCTAGCAACCCCAGACCATCACGTTAGCTCCACCATGTTTGACAGATGGCATCAGGCACTCTGCCAGCACCTTTTCAGTTGTTCTGTGAAGAACACAAATGTTCTTCTGTGTGATCCAAACACCTCAAACTTCGATTCGTCTGTCCATAACACTTTTTTCCCCAATCTTCCTCTGTCCAATGTCTGTGTTCTTTTGCCCATATTAATCTTTTCCTTTCATTGGCCAGTCTCAGATATGGCTTTTTCTTTGCCACTCTGCCCTGAAGGCCAGCATCCCGGAGTCGCCTCTGCACCGTAGATGTTGACACTGGCGTTTTGCGGGTACTATTTAATGAAGCTGCCAGTTGAGGACCTGTGAGGCGTCTATTTCTCAAACTAGAGACTCTAATGTACTTGTGTTCTTGCTCAGTTGTGCAGCGGGGCCTCCCACTTCTCTTTCTACTCAGGTTAGAGCCTGTTTGTGCTGTTCTCTGAAGGGAGTACAGTAATTTCCCGCATATAAGCCGCATTGTGTATAAGCCGCAGGACAGTGTTTTATGCAAGTTAAAAAAACAAAACCATATTAACACCATATTAACTGCCCCCCTGTTTTAACCTCATAGCGGAGGAACTTTTGCATAATCAACGTATAAGCCTAATAGTCGGAAAATTACAGTAGTACACACTGTTGAAGGAAATCTTCAGTTTCTTGGCAATTTCTCACATGGAATAGCCTTCATTTCTAAGAACAACAATAGACTGTCGAGTTTCACATGAAAGTTCTCTTTTCCTGGCCATTTTGGGAGTTTAATCGAACCCACAAATGTGATGCTCCAGATTCTCAACTAGCTCACAGGAAGGGCAGTTTTATAGCTTCTCTAACCAGCAAAACTGTTTTCAGCCGTGCTAACATAATTGAACAAGCAGCAGCAGTATTTCACAATTTTGTTCATATTCTTATGCGAACTCCATGGCTGAATATAGGCAAACACAAAAAATAATGTCATGATTTACATCATACAAATATGAACCGAAAAATGGACAAGCTTTTATGGGAGAGTAGTTTTTGCTGTGAAGTCAGTGAAATTTCTAGAGAAACGTAAATATTACTACATTTATCCCAAACAGGGGGGTATTCCTGCAAAGTCGCTAATGATATCGGCGTTTATGTGATGCGTTTATGTTTATGTGAGTTAGACATGAGGCTGAAGCCATTCCATCAACGCAAGTTAGCCGCCCCTGCCTCTCGT
>JAODXP020008366.1:0-12086 GCA_027497455.2 Sardinella longiceps | reverse complement strand
GACTTACCTCACTCACGTCAGATCATGCGCTACGTAACTTTCGTAAGGCCTCCGCGCAACGATCTGATGTTGATGCCATTGGGAGGGATTTCAAGCCCAATATTTCCTAACCGGACCAATCAGGGCTGCTGGCTGCTGTAGAGGGTGTGACGTAGCGAAGAAGCAACAGTTTTGAATTCAACCAATCCAACAAACGTAACCAGCGTCTTCGGTTGGTTTCGATGTGGTTGGCTGAAGTGTACGTCAATTAAATTGATGGACAAGCCGTTTGTCCAGTTAGATTCAAGGATTTCTGGCTCCTGAAATAAATCGTCTATCGCGGGGGATCAGATGTTCGCGCGTAGCGCTACATCTGACGTGAGTGAGGTAAGGAGGAGACGCCTATGTCCTTGTGATCGTGTCCATCCTGTTCCAGGTGTTCTACTGTAGTCCCGCGCTAAGGCCGCTGCTCGTGGCCTTTTGTTTCTTTTGTGTTTCGGCTATTGAAGCCTTTGCTTGTTTTCTACAAAATTATCCTTTTATTTTCCTAAATAAATCCAAACCCCTTCGAAACGAGCCATATTGTGTACGTCTCCCCTTTTATATTGTGTCCTTCAGATGTTGGCCTTAATATAATTCGGGGATCGTCCGGGATTGTATTGTATCGGGCTTTAGTGTTTAGTGGGACTTTTATGGATATGACTATGCACGAGTATTCTGGTGAACAAATGTTTGTCTACTTGTTGTTTGCAGCCGCTTAAAAGTTTGTTTTATTTGTGGTGGATATCTCAGGAGGGGACGCGTTGGGAGTGATGGTTTGGGCTATTGCATGCTTACACTATCCTTCTGACTTTCACGGTCTCGAGCTTAGTACTCCACTGAAGCTTCGAAGATAGTTAGGAGTTGTTTTCCTGTTTTCTTGGTTTAGTGGGCTTCTACAGATGCTTCTGTAAAAACTTCTTGTCTGTCGTTGCCCCCTGAACTGATCTGCTCAGTCCGAAAGTTAATTTCCAGTGGACTGAGGTCTGTGACAGGGCCTTCCACAACGTCAAAGCGCTTCTGAGTGCTCCGTTTTCTGCTGCACCGGACTTCAGTCTTGCCATTGATGCCAGCGACGTGGGAGTGGGAGCTGTCCTTTTACAACGTGGTGCTGAAACTCGTGACCACCCGGTGTGCTACTTTTGCCGCAAATTCAATCATGCTCAGCAAAAGTACTCCACCATTAAAAAGGAGGCACTTGCCCTTGTGATGGCAATTCAGCATTTCGAGGTGTATCTCGGTTCATCTTCTTACCCGATCGTGGTATATACCGATCATGAGCCCTTGAAATTTCTTTACCGCATGTTTAACAGTAACGGTCGGCTGATGCGTTGGTGCCTACTGTCGCAGCCATTTCACCTTCGTATCTCTCACATTCGCAGTACAGACAACATAGTTGCCGACGCACTGTCAAAGGCCACGAGCAGCGGCCTGGGCGTGGGACTACAGTAGAACACCCGGAACAGGATGGACACGATCACAAGTGCATAAGCGCCTCCTCCAGCCGTGCGTAATGGAGGCCTTTATAGGCACCGGCTGCGCAGCGGATTGGTTCGCCATTACGCAGCTAAAATGCAGAAAGACTCCACAGGTTACCAATAGGGGGAGCCACCTAGGGCTCATATTGCCAGAACACCGGGGACGGGGACATAACACCCACATATGTATTTCCAGGTAAGAGGGTGAATAACCATCTTAAAGAGGTGAACTTTTCCTTTAAGGCTTGAAATTTTATCGCAACTTATTTATTATTAACTTAATAATAATTAATAATAAATTAATCCTGTGTCTTTGTTATAGCAACTTGTATTGTAGAACTTATGGGTACAATGAACCATGAGTCCACATGGGGCTCTGTTAATTTAGGCCCCACAGGTGGGAGAAATTTGAATTTTCCCGGGTGGGTCTTATGTGGAGCCCATGTGAGGCCCACCTTCAGCCAATCTGGACTTGCCCGCATGGGGCCACCATGGAACCCCTGGACAAAAAAATTAACTGGGACCCATCTGGGCTACCCAGTTGAGCCCCCACTGTGCTGCCCTAGTGGGTCTTAAAGGAATATTCCACCTCTTTATGAAAATTGGTTATTCACCCTCCTACCTTGAGTTACATATGTGGGTAAGAGCATTTTGATCGTAGTGCATGCGTTTTCATAGTATGGGAACCCCAATTTTCCCCATTTTTTTAGCTTTAGCTTAGCATAGGCACTGGAAAGTTAAGTTGCCAGATAGCAACTCTTTGGCAACTTTACTTTCCAGGCGGCTATGCTAAGCTAAAGGTAAAATTGGGGTCGTCAGACTAGGACAACGTATGCACTGAAACCAAAATGCTGTTACCCACATATGTAACTCAAGGTAAAGGGGTGAATAAACAATTTTCACAAAGAGGTGGACTATTCCTTTAAGTGGGGCTCATGCAAAGCCCACATGGGCCAAGCTGTTGTGGGCGCCAGATGGGACCAAACTGGGCCACCCCTGGGTGGGTTTTATGTGGAGCCCATGTGAGGCCCACCTTCAGCCCATCTGGGCTTGCCCACATGGGGCCACCATGGAACCCCTGGACAAAACATTAACTGGGACCCAGCTGAGCTAACCACATGGGCTCCGCTCATCAGCCCATGCCAAACCCATATGTGGCCCACATGGGTGTGTTGACAGGGTAGAGTTGGTGCAGAAGCAGTTTACATTTTCTCAAAGCATAACATCTCAAACGAAGCAGAGAAAATGGCAAAAAGTGGCAAAGGCCGTCTCTGCGATTTGCGGGGTATCACGGACAGTAGATAGCGTCAAAAAAGTGGTCATATATTGCAAGTAGTACTGGCAAAATTAACTGATTAATCACGTGATTAATCCAAAAAATTTAACTCAGATTTAAAAAATTAACTCAGATTAATCCTGATGGATATGGTTCCAAATTCATGACATGTATTATGTTCAATTTCAGATAGAAAAAGGCTTGGCTATCAAGTCAAACTATACAAAGATCATGGCCTAGCTCCTGACTGTCCAACAACATGTTTGGGGAAATCCTTGGGGGTAGGGGACAGGTGTGAATTGCCCCATTTGAGACGAACAAAGTCAACTATTTAGTACCCGGGCCTTTACAGGGCAAAATAAGGATCCAACATACCCTAGCATCCAAATTCTTACTGGAGTAAATGAGTTGCGATTAAAAGTGATTAATCATGATTAATCATTGAACAATTTTGTGATTAATCAGATTATTTTTTTTAATCGTTTGACAGCACTAATTGCAAGTAAAGGCAAGACTAGAGGAGCCCTACAGAAAAGAGACCAGGCAAAGACGCAGGCTACTGTACCTGAAATAAAACCGCTCACAACATTGGAGGAGAATATCCTGGCCATCATGGGTCAAGTATACACCAAAGGTAAGTTGAGTTCAAGGACACATGCTGTCGCTACTTAGCCAACTAACTAATTGTAGCTAATGTTACATTTTAAACCGGTTCACACTGTTGTTGCATTGTGAAAATGCTGATTTCTTTTAGAGTGGCTGGTGAATTTTAATGGTGTAATTTTACTACATGTCTTACAAAAGTATTTCTATGTACTGCATGTGACAAATAAATTCTTGAATCTTCATTTTTAGGCCAGCACATCTGGCTGTTAGGTATTCACATCAGGCATTCATTACGACGTCTTCCTGAAATGAATTCCCTCTGGTTGGGATGTCTGCTTTTAGTATTCATTCACGTTTTCGGGAGGGAAGGTCATGGAGCTCAATCACTCATGCTGCAAACATGTCACTGGAACCCAGTATATAGTATATCATCATCAGCATATAGTCTTAGACTACATACTTCCTTCGCTATTCTCATCACTTAAAAGGAGAAGTTTGGTGTAATAAGGACCTTAAGTGTATTGTAACAACAACAAAGTTGGAATGCTTGCTAGGAACAGAATTTTGATACGTTCATGCAGGCGAGAAAACCACTTGCTAGTTGTATCTTCCAGGGCACCCTAGAATACTTAACACTGTTAACAGTATGTTAACAGTAATGTTTGTATAAATAATACCTCTACCTACCTCTAATTTTTTTTTTCTTTTTTTTCAGCAATTCCCAAGAAGATCTTGATACAGCTAAGCTTGAGGAACATTAGATGAATATTCTTATTAAGGTTCAAAGACTCTCAAACACAAACCCCCTCACTGATGCCTTGCCTGATGTGACACATTTTAAAATTCCAATTTCTGAACAAGAAGATCTACAGTAGCTACCCTGGAGGAGCAATTAAAGAACCCAGATGAAAGAAAGAGATTGGTGAGTAAAATATGACTGTCCTAAAGGAATTATCCGGAGTGAATCAACACGCAGTCCTACTGTTTTATAATGCCAAGCACTATAGCCACCTCAATCACTGAATTTCATGCAACGCAGACTAAGACAGCTAACGAACAGCTAACGGTAACAGAATGGGGCATTTCAATACAAAAGCAAATTGATTAGGTTTTGTTTTTGACATGCCTCATTTAGTTAGTGTTAGCTGCCATATTGCAAACTCAGTCTACGATGCACGAAATTGAGGTGGCTTTCAATAATGCTTAGAAGTATAAAACAGCAGGGCTACGTGTTGATTCACGCCAGATAATTCCGGCAGCTGAACCACATCACTTGATATGATATTACTTTAACATGAATGAATCACACCATAAATATTATTTTAAGAAGAAATGTTTTGACTAAAGACGCAACAGAGAAGGACATTGAGCGACTGATCACCCGCTGGCTTCAAGTTGCCTCAGACCGAGATGGAGGTTGGACTCATTTGGAACAGCATGGACCAAACGCGAAAACAAAGCACTTTACATTGAATCAATGGTACCTCATATCTTACTTTTGGTTATGAATAATCAGTTTCCATTGATTCAGTGGAAAGTGCTAATTCGTTTTTTGCGATCAATCCGATGAGGTTCGGTCTATGCTCACTCCAAAGCTATCCTTTAAGACAATTTAAAATAGTGTATTCGTTCACCTTCTGGTATGTCTGTTTAATCAATAGATATGACTATGCAGTGACTCCTCACCTCAATGAGCAAATTGTCCAGGGAGATGAAGTACTGCGGGTCTTGTAAGTGTTGCCCTGGACCGATGGAAGGAACCCTGTCCAGGGGCTGGACCCCTTATGGCTACCCCTCTGGTCAATGGAAGCTACAGGGAGTACTGAAAGTCCTGCAAATGTTGCCCTAAACCGATAGAACCTTGGCCACAGGGGCTGGATCACTTGGAGATGCTCCTCTGGTCAATGGAAGCCTTGGACCATGCTGGAGAGACATTGAAACCCCCCCCCCCCACTAACCGCCAAGCGATGGTAGTTGTTATATAAATCAATAGGGCCTATTGATTATTGATAATAATTTTCACCTGTAAAATTATTATTTGGTGTAAAATAAAAAAGTTGAATAATATAATTCACAAGTACTTCACCTAAGCTACACTTGTTTTGGCAGATCAGCCGACTTGCTGCCATAGGTGGGTCCAGCCTGGATGTGAGGGTACTTTGCGTGATGGCCCAGGTGCTGACAAATGAGCTGGCCTGGAAATGGGCTGGAAATAAGTCCACAAAGCAAAAGCGGTCATTCAAAGATCTACAGCTCTGCAAGTGCATGATCAGCTAGCCAAACTAGTTGGAATCTGTTACACATGAAAAGTGCCAACATGAGGATGACTTTAATGCTGTGCAAACACATAAATACATTCTAAGACAATAGGGGAGGATCGGAACAGATTTTACTTAACTGGAAGGGGGGAATAAAGCTACTGATGCGTTGCCAGCGTCCCCTCCTTGACCCCCCAAATATTCTCTATCTGACTTTTTTAAAGTCAGTCCTGTGAGGTGTTTAGCTGGCCATCAAGGCTTTTGAGGGTGAACAGGTTGATCCGCTTAACCTACTTGATAGTTTGGTCAGCTTGATCAAATCTCTGAGCAGCAGGGTGCTGAACCCACTAGCTAATATCGATGTGCTCAAAGGGTCAATAGATGGATACCTCAATCCAAAACCATACCTTGGATACCTTTATGAGAGTAAGGCAGCTGAGCTCCACCTTGAGGATGAGCACAACATCCGAAAGCGATGTGTGGCCTTTATCGTCTCCCTCATTACTGAGCTTCGGGCAAGATTGCCGGACAACACTGAAGCACTGAAGTACATGTCAGTCTTTCATGTAAAAAAATGCTACAGCACTCTAAGATGTGTATGTCGGAATGGAAGGTGGTCCCCATATTAGGCCTTGAAAATTCACCTGTGCTCTTGAGATCCGAAAATGTTTGAGCCATACCCGTACATCTATTTTGAACATCTCTTCAGTACTCCTACCTGAGATTTTCCTCCTTAGAAAGTTTTGAGAAAAAAGTCAAAATTTTCGAGAAATAAAGTCGAAAGTTTTGAGAAATAAAGTTGAAATTTTCAAGAGAAAAAAAAATCACAAATTTAGTCTGCCCGGAAGTAGGTCATTCAAAGCTGTCAGACTTTGTCTGCTAGGCCTGGTGCTGCTGAAATGGAGGACTTAATCAAATGTTATTTTGAGGTTGGATTTACTAACACAGAGATCCTTGACGTCTTAGCACAGAATCACAGTTTTGTGATTTCTATCCGGACATTGAAGAGGTGGTGTCGTGAACTTGGACTGTGCAAGAGGCGAAATAAGTTGGACATCGACAATGTGATAGCCTTCGTGCAGGAGGAACTGAGTGGGAACGGACAGAATCAGGGCTATTGCTGGCTACACCTACGAGCAATTCAAAGGGGGTTCGTGGTTTCACAAGGGACCATAAGGCTGATCCTCGAGGTTCTTGACCCACAAGGGGTGGAAATTAGACGGGTAGGTCGTCTGAGATGGCGTGAGTATACAACCCCGGGACCTAACGCACTGTGGCACATGGATTCTTACGATAAGTTGAAGCCATTTGGGGTTTGCATTAACGAATGTATTGCTGGTTTAAGTCAGTATGTGTTGTGAGTGGAGGCGTATACCACCAACAATGACCCTGAAGTCATTGCCTCGTAGTGCAGTGAGTATTTTCTCTTAGAAAAATGATCTTTGTATATTTTCAGTACTTTACCGTTCTTTACCTTAATGCATAATAATTTGAATGAGTGTATTTTCCAGACAGTACAAGGGACGTCCATGAGTAATTCCACCCAGGGGCGCCTGCAGGATTGAACTGTAGGGTACCCCCCCCCCACCCCAACCCAACCCCCAACCACCAACCAAAAAAAAAAAAGTGTGTGCGCGTGCGTCAGCCGTTCTTCTTTAGAAATCAACTTCAATACAACGTGAACTTGAACTTGAATTTCAAAATTGACCTTCATGAACATTAACTCGCCTACATACATTAGATTATGTACGATAAACTCAACAGTGAACTTCTGATGCATTCACACACACACACACACACACACACACACACACATGCGCGCGGGCGGCACTGCGTTAGCCTACTTTAGGGGGAGAACCAACTTTTTTCTGTCATCATATAGGAAGGACTTGTCTTGGACAAATGGAGACTCCTGGTTCTCACATTCGCGGAGGGTTAATTTGGGTTTGTGAACAGCCTATCCTGTTGAAGGTAGAGGACATCATGCATGTATGATGCATCAATTAGGTCTAAGCGCTTTGATGCTGTTGCTGTTGTTTTGAAATGTAGGCAAGCGAAGATTTCGCACAACCCAGGAAATTGTTTGTGATATTGTCGGATTGGCTTAACAATATTATGAATGAAGTAGGCTATGCTTATTTCGAAGGAATTACTGCGTGGTGTAGACTACACCAACTTCTTGCACTATAGCTGCCCGGCGTAGGGACAGGGCCTCTCCCCCTCCCCTTTGCCTTCCACTGGTGCGCAAAACGAAGGGCGCCCACAACTCGCAAATGGCCCATTGTATGAAAATTATAATGCATAGCCTAGGGTGATATCGGCGTGGCATGGGCACTCGTCAAAAAGGCTAGGCCCTACTGCTTTTCTCAAGCTTTCAAACAAAAGAAAATAGGCAAATAGCCTACATGAAAACATTAATCACAAAAACATTAGAGCGAAATCGCATCATGTCGTCGATAGATGCAACCATGCAAGCCTCCTAAAATAAATTTGCCTATTGATACATTTGAAACATTTCAATAGGCTACTTCAGAACTTGACAAATCTCTACAAATGACAAATCTCTCCGCCCGATTCTCACTTGCGCGTCTCTCTCTCTCTCTCTCCCAAGGTACGCACAGTGCGTACAGCTGTACGCCTGGAGGCGCCACTGATTCCACCTTCACATTGGCATATCTCCCCCCACAAAGTTCATATAACTTGCAGTGTAACCTGTATTACTGTAAACTTACAGTGTAACCTGTATTAAACTACCTGTCACAATTAGGACCCAATAAAATACTATATCAGAGATTGAGGGAAGAGAGGGGGTCAGCTCTATGTTCCCACAGCTCTATGTTCCCACATTTGTTAGGAATTTTTAGTTTTGGAAATTAGGCCCTATGTTCCCACATTTCTTAGAAAATTTGGGAAATTGGGCCCTATGTTCCCACAGCCCAGCATGCTCTCACATTACAAAGTTTTTTTTTTTTAAATTAGACCCTGTTTTCCCACAGCAATATGTTCCGATAAAGGCATGTTTACTTACCTCACTCACGTCAGATGTAGCGCTACGCGCGTTCATCTGATATTCAGCGATAGACGAATTATTTCAGGAGCCAGAAATCCTTGAATCTAACTGGGCAAACGGCTTGTCCATCAATTTAATTGACGTACACTGCAGCCAACCACATCGAAACCAACCGAAGACGCTCGTTACGTTTGTTGGATTGGTTGGATTCAAAACAGTTGCTTCTTCGCTACGTCACACCCTCTACAGCAGCCAGCGGCCCTGATTGGTCCGGTTAGAGAATAATGGCTTGAAATCTCTCTGATGGGCTTCAACATCAGATCGTTGCGCGGAAGTGCCTTACGGAAGTTACGTAGCGCATGATCTGACGTGAGTGAGGTAACATGTTTACACCAACACAGGTAATATTTATCCTGTTAGCCCTTCTGTTCACATTAGAATGGAGGATTCTGAAACTTATTCTAAAAATGATTGCTGAGGTCGATTTAAAAAAATATCGCTGAGGTGGATGAATATAAAATCGTGAACATAGAGCTGTAGGAACATAGACACGCTCCCGAAGAGAGGCCCCAGTGATCTTTTTCAGCTGCAGTTGGTAGAAGTCATCCAAATGTCATGGAGTTGTGAAGTTTCTAACCTGTTTCTGTTTTAGATCAACTATCTTTCCCTAATTGGTGGCCTGGACCCCAAAGACTGCACTTGGAGAGTGATGAAGAAAGTCTTTTCAAACTAAATACAGTACCTATCAAATTTCATTTGCTTTTTTCTTGTGCTAATTGGTATTACTATGCAGAAGGAGCGATGAGGAGGGATGTGACTCGGCGACAGCCAATGCAACCGAGGTACTCTGAATGAAACGTTCTCCCACTTCCAAGATGGCAGCGCTAACGTCAACGATCTCAAAATTGGTAACAAACTATAAAGTTTGGGATTTATGACTTTATATTTTGGAAACCGAGGTATCAGTGTTACTAACGACACCGGAAAATTTTGATTTTATACATAGAAAATACCTATGTGTTGATGTACGATTTTCTACCAAGTTAGCAACATGCTACTAACGACTCAAAGCGTTGAATCACGCCTCCTCAGGGAGAGCTCAGTCGCTTGGATTTGTAGCTAGTCTGGCTGTACAGTAACCCGTTGGTCACACGGGCGATAAAATCACTGGTGTTGGACGACTAGTTTCCAATAATTTTCAATGACAGCAGGCAACGGGCGATTAGTACAACTGAGCAACAGATCGCCTGGTGGGCGGGGAAAAAATTGAAATGCAGGCTATTTTCTGCAAAAGTTGGGCGATTTAACAAGGCAATTTTTCATAAACGCCAATCAGAGTGAAGCCATGATTGACGGCATACTTTCAAAAATAATTTTGATCGGACATCCAGCATGGCGGAGCTAACTCCAAAATCGCTAAGGAAGGAATTATGACTTGACAAATGAGGTAAAATAAATCTGAAAACATGGGTTTTGTAACACTAAAATACATCTGGCGATATGCGTTGTCGCTACCAGACGCATAGTGTTCGATTTTATTGACATGCACCAAGGAAACACAAGTATATCATGATGATATTGTAACGAATCTGCTAATGGCCATGCGGCTAATGTGTATTCATGACATCTGGGCAAGCTAGGAAACCAGTAGGTGGTGAAACCAGACGGCTTGTTACACCGGTAACAACAAACTTCAAACGACTCACGCCTCCTTGGCAACCGAGTTGCTTGTTCAAATCGCCCAGTTGCCCTCGGAAAAATGGCAACAGAAGTTAGACGAGAATCGAAGGAAGTGTCTGGAGCCCAGCTTTAAAAGAGCCCGAGAGGAGACTCACCCAGGAGGCCACCCATCCCCTTGATTACCTCCAGCAAAGTGCGACAGACGCTACTTGGAAAGCGAGAGTGAGAGAGAGGACTAGCCGAATGGGTTTTGTTAGGCTAAATGTTACATGTTATTGTGTTAATGTGTGAATGTTGTTGACACACTGTTAAATGTCACATGTTAAATGTTGTGTTAAATATTAAATGTTCTGATCTGCACTTTGTGTAATGTGGTATTTCTAGTCACAAAATGGACATGCACAAGTTTCAATGAAAGATGTTTTTTTTTAATTCAGCGACTTGTTGTTTAGACCCACAATCATAGACATTCTTTCTAATCAGGGAAATTTATGGCAAAGCGTGGGAACCCTAAGGTTCGGACATCACGATTAAAGGAGAGTACCGGAGTGAATTCAAGCATAGCCCTGTTGAAAGAGCTTGCTACATGCGCTAATTAGCAAGTGGAACAAAATAATGTGGTACAGCACAGACCGAACGTGTACGCTGAAGCGAACAGGCACTTTACACTGAATCAACGGGACCTGACTGTTGGAAACCGAAAGTAAGGTCTGAGGTTACATTGACTCAATGTAAAGTGTTTTGCATTCGTGTTAGATTTTCGAACAGCACAGACCTTTCATTTCAGACGAAATATATTGCTGTTAGAAGGCTCGTGCAGCAGGACTATGCTTAAACTCCAGTATATTGCTTTAACATTCTGAAAAGGGTGTCAATCCTGAGAGAAGATTGGTAATTAGTGTGTGTTTTTTTTTGTGTGTGTGTCCCGATAGGCACTGATTCAAAGTGGTAAAATCCAGAGGAAATATACCAGTCATTCATTATGATACCATCAAATTCAACCCATATTTGCAGAATCACATAGCCCTAATATCTTACGTTTATAATGAAGGACATTACATGTGCTGTGCTTCCTGGATTTTACCGTAAACGGAGGGAGAAACTTTTTTCTTTTTGCCTCTCTGTCAAAGTACGTTCATATTCTGATAACTGATTAGGGTGATATAAAGTGGTCAAATCCAGAGGTAATATATGAGTCATTCATTGTTGTCCATCACATTCGACCCACATACGCAAAATTCCATTCGATAGGCCTCATATCTTTACCTATTATATAAAGAAAGACATTAATCCCACCCTCTCTTTTCAGAGTACTGCCCTCTTCCCTCAGGACTGCGTTACAGAATGCCATATCTCAAAACTAATAGAGCTGTGTCATCTTTTGTACCTAGGAGCATTCAGTTGCTTAACAGGTCGAATGCAAACAGGTTGTTGTTGCCACCATAAAGTATGCACTTCTTATGTATGTATGTATGAGTGTGTGTGTGTGTGTGTGTGTGTGTGTGCGTGTGTGCGTGTATGTGTGTGGGTCTGCACATGTAAGAGAGTGTGAGCATGTTATTTATGGTTGTGGGTGTATGAGTGATTGTGAGTGTGTATGGATGGCTTTGTACATACAGATGTTCTATTTATTTTTTATATTTTAGATAATTTTAGTTTATGTGTTATTGTCCATGTCTCTGTGTTGGTCTTTTATGTATTTGCTCCTTATCGCAAGACAAATTCCCCCTTGGGGCAATAAAGGTTTTCATTCATTCATG
>JAODXP020008365.1:0-11837 GCA_027497455.2 Sardinella longiceps | reverse complement strand
ATTTTTCAAATTAGAGTATAATATGTATTATGTGTAGCTACAGAGAATGTCATGTATCAGACACTATGTGCTGTTGTAGTTCACAGTGATAGCCACCCTTACCCAGGTACAGCATATTGCCATAACAAGTTGTATTGTGTAAACCTCAGATAAATACAATCAATAGAGGCTTGAGCCGGAACTAGCCAGTCGGCTCCCCTTAGTTTCCAGTCAAGCGCGTGCCGTATACAGGTACAGGTACCTACAGCTGTAGTGGTCAAAGACAACAGCACTGTTTGTGTGTTTGGACTGCTGGGGGGTAGTAGAAGGAGGGAGACGAGGGGGAAGACGGTGGCACGGTTTGGGGGGTACTGTTAACATTCTCTGTGTGTGTGTGTGTGCGCATGAGAGAAACTGAGAGAGCTAGTGAGAGCTAGTATCCAGGTAGGGGCAGGTATGTTGATCAGTGGGCGGTGTAGCTATTCACTGAAGGGCCTTGTCTTTATTTGATGTTTGGTGTCACGGTCTGCGCCCCTCTGCCAGTATCTTCTCAAACTGCCTGTAAAGTATTTTTCCTCTGAGAAGGTACACGATGGATTCTCTTTCACCCTGAACCGTAAACATGGTTTAACAACGCGTCCATGTCTAGCCATGTCCAAATTGCTTTGCTAAAATGTTGAATCAGAGGAAGTAATTTGTAACGGTAACCGGTAGCAGATCTAATCTGATATAATCAATAATTGGACAAAGATTAAGAGGAACTGACACAATTGTAGTGACTGTTGACATCACTGTACTCCCCCTATGCTGTGTCAGAGTCAGAGACATACATTCTTTTATGTAGGTCATCGATTCCGACTCAGACGTTCCTCTTATCACAGGGAGAGAACGAGTTCATCTTTACAGGACGAGGAACGAGGAAAACTCCTTTGTTTTCCAGGAGATTGGGATTGTGGAATGTGCTGAGAGGAGAAGGGACAGGAAAAGGAAAGTTTGAGGATGATGCAGCTCTTCGGTGGCCCTGCTTACTCTGCTAGTCTGTCCCATTGAAGTTCTTATAGGCTCCAGTGTCAGAAAGACTACAAGTGGCATGTAATTCATTGCAGTTACATGAACTTGAATAATCTGATTGGAACATTTGGGTTAAATAATCAGTTTGTTCATGTCCATATAACCGTAGTGAGTGTAGGCCCAGATGTTGCAGTTTTGACGTGCATATTAACAGGTTAGAGCTTGCACACTACTGATAGATAGATAGATAGATAGATAGATAGATAGATAGATAGATAGATAGAAACTTTAATGATCCAAATGAAAATTTAGACTGCGACTCCGAGGTGCTCTTAAAAATTGGTGATGATATGTTGAGTGGCTAAAAGCGGTTTCCATAAATTTATAAACACAAGGGCGATGGCAACCGTTTCACACTGGAGACTTGGATTTGCACAACTTCCAGGGACGTCGTAGTGGGGGGAAAAGGGGGACTTACCAGGGCCCACAATTTCTAGTGACGGCCCTGTGAGTTGAGTTGATATGAACACATCATTTTACATTTGAGGAGGAGATCAGAGAGCGTAACAGGATGTTCTGATGTGATGCGTTTCAACTGTCAACAGAATTGTCGTGCGAATGGCTGATGCCCTCCAAACCATGCTGGTGTTACCTCATAAATAATAAATCATGAGAACAGGTAGTTCTACGCAATAGTAGACTTCCTGTCACCTTGGATCCTAACGTGTCCCATCATCCCCCACTATGGGCTCTTGTAGGGCTGTTTCACGGTACCTTGGGGGCCCCAAGCAAACAGGGCATGGGGGCCCTTCACCTCCCTTTCAACTTCCATCAATATAACTATTTATGTTGAACTTACAGTTGGCCAACTCTGTCATATTTTATTGAAAAACACCACCAAATAAAGTACTAAAATGATTAAACAGTCATTCTTGAGGGACCATTAAGCCTGGGGCCTGGTTTGCCTGTCTTGTTGTGACAGCCCTGGGCTCTTGTGCAGCATATTACTAAAGCTAACTAGTGCTGAGAACTGAAATGACCATAGGCCACTGATTAATCACCTGTAGCCACCATGCTAAGATGGTTAGCCAAGATCCAGAGGAAGATGTCTCCCAATATTGCCCAAGTGGTTGATGGTGGAATAATATATAAGTGTATATATAATATTATATATAATATACAAGTATATATAATATTATATAATATATAAAGTCCTTGAAAGGGAGCAGAAGTGTGTGAGCAAGAGGGAGTTGTCACTGATGTCATGTACATGTCATCAGCTATAGACATAATGAAGATGCTTTAGCAGACATCAAGCTTCATGAAAACGAGTGTGTGTGTGTGTCTGTCTCTGTGTATGGGGGTTTAGATCCTTATTGTGTGAATCAGAGGACATTAGTTACCTTTCTAAACCATATAGCCTGAGTTAAATCCTCACCTTAAGGGACCTCTGAAATCTTTGTCTTGTTCATGTCATATGCCCTATGCCCCTATGTCCTATGTGTTCACATCAGGGGTGAAAGTAGTTTGAATTTCTTACCTGTACTACAAAAACAAAAAAAAAAAAAAAAATCAATTGCCTATTCTAGTGCGCCCTTGTGTTATGTATGGCTCAAACAAAAAGGTAAGCAGGTCTACGGCATTGGGCTAATTTCAAACACATTCCGACATTCCATGGTAGCAAACTGAACATACTGTCATACTCATTATCCCTTTTTCTGACTTCTAACTTATTGCCACATTACAGTAGTACTGAAAATGGCAGGCCCACATGTCACCTGTGGGACTCAAAACCTACTGTGTGTGAGCATGTGAATGGCCTGGCTACCAGGCACAAAAATGTTTTTTTCTTTCTTTTTTTTTTAACATTTACTCAATTGTAGTCATGACTTTGAGCCTGTGTTTGAGTGTAACATCTAGGCTACTTGGTTATCCCTTTTATACAATAATCTATGTATATATATATATTTAATAAAAATTATGCAGCACAGCTCATCATCATGGCCTAGATCAAGAGGATAAAAACAACAAACCAATGTATAGCCATTTCTACTAAGTTCCTCTTTTTTATTTTTTATTATTTTATTTTTTTTGTAGAACTCTATGGGATTAGTTACTCTGCTCTATGCAAGTCTAGCTTCTACAGGGAAGAAAAAGATCTGAAACTCAAACTCCTCCCCTTTCTTGTGTGTGAGACTTCAGCACTGAAGTCTGAACTGGCAAACGGATTTGGGGTGTTCACTTTCTGCAAATGAGAGATAGAAAACTCTTCTATTCAAATTACAAGTCTATATCATAATGTGTAGTGTTTTTTGTTCAGTTTTATTTTTTGAGCTCTTGGTTATTAGATGGAAGTCCAGCAGCTAACTAAGCCAAGTTTATAATATCAAATAAAGATATTTCCCTAGCCAAATTATCTTTACACTGAAATTACCACTTATTCTCAAGCAAGTACATTACAAGTGGTACCAATGCATGCCTCTGGTTGTCTACTTTAATTTGATACCGAATACCTCCATTGTAGATGCAGGTATGTCCATATCAAAGCTTCCAAAAGACAATGAAGCAAAACCGCTTCACCCGCTATTGTATTTTTCGGCGCTCGCGTGCGCAAAAACAAACAACAAAGAAAAAACTTCGGAGTGCCAGATGCCAGAAAATGTATTTGCAAATGGCACAAATAATTGGTGAGACATTTTAGCGAATTTCCAAGTATGAACAACAATTGTTACTGTCACAAATGCCAAAGACAGGCAGGCCCTGTCAGAAGGGCACTTTTGACATCAAAGAGCAAAGGGGCGGTAACCCCTATGTCTTACCACTACGGCGTACCGTCAGGGGTGAAAGTAGTTTGAATTTCTTACCTGTACTACAAAAAAAAAAAAAAAAAAAAAAAATCAATTGCCTATTCTAGTGCGCCCTTGTGTTATGTATGGCTCAAACAAAAAGGTAAGCAGGTCTACGGCATTGGGCTAATTTCAAACACATTCCGACATTCCATAGTAGCAAACTGAACATACTGTCATACTCATTATCCCTTTTTCTGACTTCTAACTTATTGCCACATTACAGTAGTACTGAAAATGGCAGGCCCACATGTCACCTGTGGGACTCAAAACCTACTGTGTGTGAGCATGTGAATGGCCTGGCTACCAGGCACAAAAATGTTTTTTTCTTTCTTTTTTTTAACATTTACTCAATTGTAGTCATGACTTTGAGCCTGTGTTTGAGTGTAACATCTAGGCTACTTGGTTATCCCTTTTATACAATAATCTATGTATATATATATATATTTAATAAAAATTATGCAGCACAGCTCATCATCATGGCCTAGATCAAGAGGATAAAAACAACAAACCAATGTATAGCCATTTCTACTAAGTTCCTCTTTTTTATTTTTTATTTTATTTTTTTTTTGTAGAACTCTATGGGATTAGTTACTCTGCTCTATGCAAGTCTAGCTTCTACAGGGAAGAAAAAGATCTGAAACTCAAACTCCTCCCCTTTCTTGTGTGTGAGACTTCAGCACTGAAGTCTGAACTGGCAAACGGATTTGGGGTGTTCACTTTCTGCAAATGAGAGATAGAAAACTCTTCTATTCAAATTACAGGTCTATATCATAATGTGTAGTGTTTTTTGTTCAGTTTTATTTTTTGAGCTCTTGGTTATTAGATGGAAGTCCAGCAGCTAACTAAGCCAAGTTTATAATATCAAATAAAGATATTTCCCTAGCCAAATTATCTTTACACTGAAATTACCACTTATTCTCAAGCAAGTACATTACAAGTGGTACCAATGCATGCCTCTGGTTGTCTACTTTAATTTGATACCGAATACCTCCATTGTAGATGCAGGTATGTCCATATCAAAGCTTCCAAAAGACAATGAAGCAAAACCGCTTCACCCGCTATTGTATTTTTCGGCGCTCGCGTGCGCAAAAACAAACAACAAAGAAAAAACTTCGGAGTGCCAGATGCCAGAAAATGTATTTGCAAATGGCACAAATAATTGGTGAGACATTTTAGCGAATTTCCAAGTATGAACAACAATTGTTACTGTCACAAATGCCAAAGACAGGCAGGCCCTGTCAGAAGGGCACTTTTGACATCAAAGAGCAAAGGGGCGGTAACCCCTATGTCTTACCACTACGGCGTACCGTCTGTCAATCTTATACCGGTACGTAGTATAGGTGCGTACCGGCTTACTTTCACCTCTGCGTACCGTCTGTCAATCTTATACCGGTACGTAGTATAGGTGCGTACCGGCTTACTTTCACCTCTGGTTCACATACAATATGTGCAATTTAAACAAAAGTGTCTATGTACCGTGTACAGTGCATGCCTTTGTATGATTCACTGATTTATGTTTTGCAAGCTTTTGGATGTTTGAATGAATGACACTGAGTGCTTGCATATCAGTGATTGTGAAAAATGTGTGTGTGAAAGAGAGTTTGAGTTTGTGTGTGTGTGTGTGTGTGTGTGTGTGTGTGTGTGTGTGTGTGTGTGTGTGGATTGCAGGGATTTGTCCTTCAGAGTGAGCTCAGCATTTTAGCAATTGAAGGAAGCAGGTAAATATAGCTACGAGACAGAAGGAAATATAAAATGTAACAACCAAAACCTGCCTCACTTTGAAAATTAGGGGAGAAACATTTTGGGAATCTGGGGAATCTTTGTAGATTTTTGTTAAAGTAAAGTTGACTGTATTTAGCTTTCATCCAAAAAGGACACAGATTGCAACTCTTTTCCAAAGAGGCACAGATTATAACAGGGTTCGGGAATCCAAACTCCAGTCGCGCGCTACAGCAATGTCTGTGTGTGTGTGTGTGTGTGTGTGTGAGAGAGAGAGAGAGAGAGAGAGAGAGAGAGAGAGAGAGTCTGCGTCCTGAAGGGCTATCACAATGACAATTTACATCCAACAGTCAAGTCTCCATTGTAGTGATGTTTAGTAAATGCAGCTTCTTTGAGATTAATTGCTTTCTTTAGTGTGTTTGTGTGCGTGTTTGTCACTCTATTTGTATGCATGCATGTGTTTGTGTGTGAGTGTGTGTGATTTTGTGTGTGTTTGTGTTCACACTTGCAACAACACATTTTTGTTTTTTGTCTATATGGCACCTTCTTACAATATGGCCTCTCTGACTTCCCTCCGAGATTGTTACCGTAATGCAGAATCTAGTTATCAATTCACCCTGGTTAAATTAAAGTCGCTCAGCAAACAAATCTGACCGACTTAACAAACCTACAACTAAGGCAGAACGATAGAGACACACGCATTTGGACAAATAGATAGCTAGATAAATAAATAATTAAACAAACTGACCGGCTCAACAAACCTATAACTAAGGCGGAACGATAGAGACACATGTATTTGGATAGATAGACAGATAAATAAATAAATAAATAAACGATGGAGACAAACAAACAGACCTCTGTCCTGTCATTAATGAACCGCTCAAACAAGATAGCCCAGGTGAGAGGCAGAGGGAAGGGGGAGGGGCTACCTGTTACCTCACCTGCTTGAGAAGACTGGACAGGGGTGGGAGGAGGAAAGTGAGCTTAGTGGTGAAGTGGTGGTGGTGGTGTTGTGGACACAGACACACACACAAAGGCAAGTGTACACACACACACACACACACACACACACACACACACACACACACACACACACACACACACACACACACACACACACACACACACACACTTTGACGGCACAGGCCTATACAGGGGCGTGAGAGCCTGGTAGTCAGAGGAGAGGGAGGGAAGTATACAGGTAGAGACACAGCCAGTGTCAGGAGCCTTAGAAGTGCCGTGGAGAGGCAAAGACACTTTTCTCTCTGTCTCTCTCTCTCTACCTCTCTCTCTCTCGGGGGGACATCATGGCACGCGTGAGCCGACCTCGGCTGCCTCTGACTGGGATCCTTGTGCATCTGCTGCTGCTGTCATTACTGGTGCTTCAGGCTGCTGGACCATGCTGTGCAAATACAGAAAGAGAGGACCAGAATCATGATGCTGGGAGCCATGGTACTGAGAGTCATGGTACTGAGAGTCATGGCGATAGCAGCAGCACGGACCACGGGTCCACAAACGGTGATCACGGAGGTGGACATGGGGATGGCCATGAGGAGGGACACGGCTCCTTGAACATCACCACACTGCCCATCGTGTCCTGGAAGTGGCACCACGTAGACACACCTTACTTAGTGGCCCTCTGGATCCTGGTCAGCTGGCTCTGCAAATTAGGTAAGAAATCCAAAGATCTATCCTGCACTCATTCACCTGTTGTTACACAGCCTGCTATATAATATAGCATAATAGCTTGTATGATATGTATGACATATGACCGGAGAGACGATTTCATATACTACAGCCTGCTCCAGTATATGTTTTTACACAGCCTGCTATATCTATATGCTCTCTCTCTCTCGCTCTCTCTCTGTAGCCTATGTGATATGTGCTATCATTATATAGCTTGTATGACATGACTTATGACCGGAGAGATGATCTTAATTTATATACTACATGTATGTGTGAACAGTGTGTGAAATACTTGTCTATACCCAGGGGGGTCTCCATCTCTTGATTGTTGTGCAACCGACCTTAATTATTATTTTTTTATTTTCTGTCAATATTCAGTGAGCTTTTATTACAACATTTCATGAATGCAAGCCAAGCAGTGCCAAGACAAATCAGTCTATTCAATCAATTCTATATAAGCTAACATCGGTGCCAGAACCACTTTTAAGGTGGGGACGCAAGAATGACCAGGTACCGGATGTTTGGGAGTAAATATTCAAGGTTGTAGAGGCTAAATACTGGGGTTTGCCCCTGGCTGGTTCTGCTCTGCAATTTTCTTTTTTTAACTCTGGAAACACATACTGGACATGGTGAGCTTTAAACATTTGTAGTGACCTTTAGTGATAATAAAAGATTTTTTTTCTATTTCTCTTTAAACACCCCTGTATTTCGCACACTGGTATGTACAGTATATGCGTGTTGGAATGCCTACCTGCTCCTGCCCCTTGGTAGGCCTACCTGTTCCTGCCTTTTTGGATTGGGCAGGTGGAAATTGGCAAAAATAATAATAATAAAAATAAAATAATAATAATAATAAAAAGTTGCTCAAGGGGAAAGCTATAGGATGCCGTCATTTGCTGATTGGATTTAGGCTATGCATCTCACAACAGTTAAAAAAAAACAAAAAACAATTCTGTCTGTCCCAATTGAAACTAAACTCACGAAGCAGATGACTATTTTCCTTAACTTTAACAATGTCCTCTCCGACTGCCAAAGTAAAATGTGGCATTTCAGCTCAGACTGAATGAAAGCATGTTTGGACTAAACACACCATTAGTAGTCAAAACAATTACTCCACCGGAAGGCGTTTTCTCGGTTTGCGTGCCTGTCTCATCCTCATGGACTTCAGAGGTCACTTTAAATACCAGTACTACAAGACTGTTTCCTATCAGTTTTATTCCTAAGGTGTTTTTATTTATTTATGTAGGCCTATGTATTTATTTATTTATTTTCTTGTGGAGCAAAAACACAAGAATTTTACTCTCATAGTCTACAACTATAATGAGATGTAATAAAGACTTTCTTGAATCTTGAATCTATATACTGTGTAGGTGTGCACTTCCTGTTAAAGATGCTATGGGATGCCTACAGGATCTGTCAATCTATCTATTGATCTATCTAATCTAATCAAATCTATTCAAATCTAAGTAATTATCTAAGAACAGGATCTTGGTGAGAGATAGAGATGAATGAGGCTATGCCATGAGTCAAGTAGGCTATAACTACCGTAACTTCCAGGGTTAATATATTGATTCAGCTGTGTAGGTTGATACATGGTGGAGGGATTGACTTGGGAATGTTTTTTTCCCCTTCAGTCTGCTTTTGAAGTACAGTACATCATGACCTAATTATGATTTATTACGAGTAATGTTTCATAAATTGTGGCTAATGTGGGTGTGGTTAGCACATGTGTAAGGAACTTTTGTTTTTATTTCATGTTTGCATAACGCAAATACTGATCCAGGTCTAAAGGGGTAAGACACATACTGTAGATGCTGCTCCAGGTTTAATGGCCAAACTGATTAACAAAATGTATTTTGCTTTGGATAAAAATGCATGAATGCATGCATGCATGAATATCAATGCATCACAACATCCTTGACATGAGAATGATCCCCCATGTCTTTAATCCAGATAAGAAGATAAGAAAATTATTCAAAGCACTGCATTTTAAATATTCAACTGGATAGCTAACATGCTTGATATGTGTTGACAATATTTTTACAGTAAGGTGAACTAAGATATCCTGAGAATTAGTTTGAATGTGTTGTGTGGAACTTGTTTCTTCGACCATAAACTTTTAAAATGGCACGAAAAAAAATGAGTATTTTGGCGACTGGCTTTGGAGATGTTTGGAGATATTACTTAAGCTACAGTTTCACTGTTGAATGGGGTGGTGTTGTCATGATGAGTGAGCAATACAGCCGGTTGTCAGTTTCACGTTTCATTCCTTCAGACGAAAGGGAAAATCACACCGCCACACCAAGTCACTAATAGGGAAACCACAGAATGACAATGTGTGGTCTGTCAGAGACGCAAAACAATTATTTGAAACTTTCCTTGCAGGCAAATTCTATACCCCAAAATAGACATAGCAATGAGAAAGCATTCCTTGTGATTGTGTAGAAAAGTGATACAAGTATGGCATTGGAACTGTAACAAAAATGTATCACATCCTGTCATCAGGTCAAGATTCGCAAATCACATAAGGCTATCAAATGAATGGTGTTGCACAATGCACTAAGAACTATGTCTTTCTCCAGATGGCGCATTTTAGCTTGGTGCATAACGGGACTGTACAAGAACAAGGAGGAAGAGTTTTTTTTTTTATTTATCACATGCATATGATTACTAGTGTAAAAAATGCAGTGAAATTGTGTCTGGTGTCAGTCTATTTGTGCAAAGTACAGAAGTGCAGTAGGACAGTAGGAAAGTGGCCAGATAGGAGGGTTGGTGGGGGTACCAACAAGGAGCAGCCAAGAGCAATAGGGGCAAGGAGAAACTCCCTTACTGTACCCAAGGAAGAAACCTTGGGCAGATCCACAGCACAGGGGGCTAACCCAACTGCCAGGGGTCATGGTGGGGAAGTGGGAATAACAGAAGAGATGGGACAATGTGCTGCACGTGTACATCCCCACTGTAAAGGTGAACTCTATGGTTCATCTACCCCTCCCTCTACCTCTAACCCAGCGCAGGAGTTTTGCAGTTAAAGTTTCATGCACAGGCGCACACAACCTGAAACTAAAACGTTGGCAAAACTGTCATGACCCTCCTTAATCATACAATAAAAATGCGGCCCCATTCATTAGTGGCACCATTACTGAGACCTGAAGCGGAACCGGTGGATTGCGCGCAACCCTGGAGGTCCGACTTGCATCAGCGGAACCGGAACGTCAGGCGAAAAGTCCCGACACCCACGGGTGGAAAGGTGCAAAAACGACGCAGACTGGCGGGTTAATGTGGAGCTAAATTAAGCAATGCTTCAAGCCCGCTGTTCCCTGAAGGACGCAGGCTGCCTGTGAGAGTGTTAGTGACTCAGGTGATTGCACTGTATAGTAACAGAAAAAAAGGGCCTGCAGGCACAATGGGCACTTAGCTATTTGTGCATTCACTATAACATATCCATGCCTCTTAGATGAAAATTTGAACATTTTCCTGAATTCCTGAATTTTCTTTCTAGTCCTTGGACATTCTCATATCTACAGTGAGGGATGTTTTAGCGAAAAGGGGGACTGAGTTACAGTACCAGTGCCTCAAGTTGGGAGAGGGCCCTTAGGAACATGGAAATTCCAAGGGGTGAGGGGTCCCAGCATTTGGTGCCACACCCCTGTCTACAGTCAGTGTCATTCATTAATACCATAATGTAAAATCATTTCCTGTTCACAGCGTAAAATGTTTTCATGACATGGGAATGTTATGGGTTAATTCACACATCACACACACACACACACACACACACACACACACACACACACACACACACACACACACACACACACACATCTCAAGGAATGGGCACATAATTCAATCACTTCATTGTCCCCATTGCTTCACACACAGTCCTGGGCTCCCAGCCATTTAAAACAACCTGTTGATCAAGTGCCCTGAGTCACCAGAGACAATATAAAGGAACCTACAGTATGAGGCCGTCTTTCATGAAGAGTGATATAGGCTTATATAGGGCTCTGTTATAATATAGATCTACAAGCAGGGCTCTAGTAGAGGCTACTAAAGGTCTGCACACTGATAAACACGCTTTTTGTCTCATCTTCTCTTAGCCTGGCTATTGCCAAGCTAAATAATCACAAGTCATATTTAGTCTGGAAACCCACCAACTGTAAACAGTACCTTTTCTCGTGGAAGCGCCGTTTACGATTGTCCAGAGTGGTTTATTGATCGCTATACTGTAGGCTATGTCTATAACGTCTGTATGTAGCTCAGCCAATACCAGAGCCACCAGGTGACGTAAAATGAAGTTGACCGCCCCTTTCTGTTCTGTGATTGGATACCTAAAGCAGGCAAGAAAATCGTCCATGGTTACTATGCTGCTTTGCAGAGAGCAATGAAATGGAGCACGCAAAGGAGCATGGGTTCTCCCAGGCTAATCTTGATTTTGAGAGTTCTTATGCCACATTACATTATGCAATATGTATCTCAATGGAATTAATTTGGATGACAGTGACACAAATTGATTGTTAACTGATTACTATTTTCTATTAAGAGTCCTTCACTTCCAATGCCACCTCAAACTTCTGCTCCCTGAGTAATCTTCTC
>JAODXP020008364.1:0-11767 GCA_027497455.2 Sardinella longiceps | reverse complement strand
GCCTTTATCTGTGTGGACTGTTACATAGCTGTAGTATATCCCATTGTATACAGGAAACTGAAGAGTACAAAGCACAGGATAGTGGCGACTGCATTGGCTTGGGGTCTGACATTGCTTTACGGGATAGCATTCGCGCTAGATGTTAGTGATTTTATCTTCACCACCACTTACCTAGTGATATCATTTGTCCTCCCTCTTCCAACCATGAGATTCTGTGATTTGTCAATCCTCTACACTCTGAGAAAGCCAGATCCTTCTGGAAGGACTGGTGTTCACCCACAGAAACAGAGAGCTCTGCAGACCATCACCAACAATTTCATTGTGATCCTAACAATATATCCTCCTCCAATTATCATGTATTCAGTCTTTAGTTTAATTTCTTTACCCACGCAAGTCCGTAAGTGCAGCTTTCTCATTCCCACTCTCATATCCCCCATGCTTGGGAGCTCAATCATGCCTCTGCTGCACTTGGGTAACCTTGGGAGCTTCAAGAATTTGAAGGGCTTTCAATGTTGCAAGTTCTAAAACAGGCAGGTGTGTCATGCCATGTGTCATCAAATATGACTTTTTCCTTTCCCTGTCTGCAAAAGAAAGAAAAGTTTTACTCACTCCTTTGATAAGATATCTGTCATTGTCACCACTGTCAATGTATTTTTTTGGTTTTGCACTATTTTTATTATACTTCTTCTGTATCCATGCAAATTCTACAAGTGAAATTAGTTTTATAATAAGATATATGCGTGTTATTATATGTTAAAATAAATAAATAATCATCTTTCGATTGTAAGAAGATGCGTAATGTCTTTTAGCTTGTTATTTTTATTTATTTTATTTTATGTCATTTTGATGAGTTGGGTGCCAAACCACTGACAAGCAGATACTGTAACACTAGCTAGTAGAAAGAAACCCAGACATTAATATTTGTGAATGAGTTACATACACTATTACTCGGGTGGCAGAACAGTTAACCAAATATAATAGCAATATAAAAAAAATGTCTCCCCATTCCCCACCAAGTGTTTCCCAGTGATGTACAGTAGCACTGGATATTAACTTTGTGCACTTTGGAAACCTATATTGTCTAAGCTATTCTTATGTGTTCATAGTTTTATAGTTAAACGTGTTCTATAAATAAAATTTACTTATGCACTCATTTTCTCGATGACTCTATGTTCTACTCTTTTCCATATGAGAGCAGCATGAAGAGATTGACAGAGTTCAGGTTGATGTGATGTTCATGCTGTATATTTTGCATTTGAATATCTGGATGTAACATCAATAAATGACATTTCAAAGTCGAAACAACAGTGGTTTGGCCACCAACACATGTCAATACAACATTCATGTACACATTTTACAGTAACTCCATAAAGGTAAGGCCATAGATGACAGCCAACATTGGAACAGATCAAGCCTGGTTACTACTGGGTATTGACACAGCCCTATAGCATTACTCAGGGATGTACTGGTAGCTAAACGAAAGTCACAATTTACTCAACTCTCAAATTTTGTTTTGAGTTTATCCACCACCTCTTAATAGAGTTCGCACCAAGTACCACTTTTAACATTGCCATCAAACATGTTCTGCATGTCTTTTTAGACAACTCACTTTGCAGCGATCCAGAATTAAATTTGATTGATGTGTGGCCAGAAACAAATTAATTGATAATAATAATTATCTAGGCTAATGGATGTATCAAATGTCAGCCGTTACTAATGTAAATAGGTAAAATATACTACAATTATTTCACGTGTGTCGTGTCAAAATCAAATCAAAGCATAAGCACAAGCTTGTCTGCCAAATTACACTTGCATTTGCACAACAGCAGGACTAACAGATGGCCGCAGCTATGATTTGAATATCCTGGAGTAACCTAAACAATTTGTTTTTTGCAAATGTGAGGAAAGCCAGGGCATTGAGCATAAAAAATAGCCAATGCAAATAGGACCAGGTAGGCCTTCCTTGGGTATTGTTGAAGCATTTTGCCTAGATTATGCCATTTCTTGGTCATTTTCAACTACTGGTTGAATGACCTAAAAAAAATTGTCATCCCCCGCGATTCAGAAGGATATTTTGCCTGATACGTTGAAATTATGCTTATGACAAAGTAACAGTTTGTTTTCCTTTGCACAAAGTTGTTCAAGCAATGAAGTTTCCTTTCATTTTCCAAGCTTTAGTCTTTCCAGTGAGAAAAAAACACCTGCGCATAGGCTGAAGTTCGTGGCAAAGTTCGCCAGTTGTCACGCACACAATTGGACACAGGACGCATTTTTTTAATTTTATAAATCGTTCGTTTATGCACGCTAGATGTTCATTAGTCACATCACATGGCTTGCATACTGTCATGAGATAACAAGGGGGGATAAATGTTATCCCCACCGGAGATAAAATTATTCAAGCAGAGGCAGGGATACCAAAACCAGAAGTGGGGAAATCTGAGCCATCCCCCCCAACAAATCGCACCCTGCTTTTATCAATCCCTTTAGTGTCATCACAAATGCCTAATAGCCTGTAATACTAGGCCATAACAGCTCAATTTCCACCACTAGAATATATTAAATTTGTGAATATGTTAAATTTATGTAAGGTTAGTCGTGACACTGGTGTGTAGGCGAGAGAAATAGACAAAAATGTATGTTTGCAAATAGTCACAAATGCTGTCACAAATATCTGTCAATTGTTTATTTCATGGAAATCAATGTACTTTGTATGTTTTATGATTTTTTCCTGAAATTTACACTTGACAAATTTAATTGAACATTACACATAGATATATATTAGTTTAAAACAAGCAACCCTAAAATTTGACTGAAAACCTGCAAACAAAATGAAAAAGGAAGCTTTCAAAAAAGTATATAGTTAATCATATGGAACCGAAATCATGCTAACTTCCGGTTTAGCAATGGGACCTATTGGCCGTGAGAGTGAATGGACAGAGTCACATATGTTACATGTGAATTTAAATGATAACCATTCATGCCAATCAAGACTACGTTTTTTATGTAACGTAACTCCTGAAGTTCGTCTATAATCAATTTTTTTTTTTTTACATTTGTGAAGCTCAAAATGTAAGTTTCAACATTATAAACATTATGTATGAAACCCACTGCGCATACCAAAGCAGAACAGTGATATTTATCTGTTCATTCATTTTAATGGGCTCGATAGGTCCCATTGCTAAACCGGAAGTTAGTGTGACTTTGGTTCCCTGTAGACATCAAAACCTGGATGTCTAATCATTTCTTAAGTTTAGACTCAGATAAAACGGTATTATAAAGTTATGACAGGCCCCAAACAGTTGAATGGCACCTTACCTCTACACCAAAAATTGACTTAGCAGCCTTGTACTCTCTCTCAGATAATTTGATTATTGACCAATATCTCTTTCTTAATAGTCATATAGAACATATTTCTAAAAGACCTATCACCTAAGAAATAGAGCTAATATTAGAAAGTACTTGTCTTTTGATGATGCTGAAAAATCAATACATGCATTTCTTACATCCAGGCTTGAGTACTGTTATAGCTTAACGCTGCCATTAATCTCACATTGACATGCCGTACAACTGTCTCTCTCCCACAACATTTATACATATTTATTTTTTATTTATTTATTGGTTTATTTGGTAGGGACCATCAGTGTTGGGATGTAATGAGTTACGTAATTTAATTACAAAATAAAAGTAAAAAGTAAAAAAACTAGCCTGACACGCCACACTATATCATAAGAATGTATAGTCTGTAGACTACTGATAGACTGTGCCTCAATGGAGGGGCAGGTGCTTGCGTGCTGTGATTGGTTAGACGCCGGCAGAGTCAGGATACAACGGTTTTCTATGGTTGGGCTCTAGACGTATCCGCTGTGCAAATTCAAATTTGTTACCGCTAGGGTATACGTCTAGAGTTCTAGGCTATAAAAAAACAGTAATTAGTCACATTACATTGAAAAAAAAAATGTGTAATTCAATTACAGTTACCTCAAGAAATATTCAGGATTACAATTGCAGTTACATCACAATATCTTCTGCAGAAACATTGGCTATGTGTAATTCATTTGTAGGCCCAAAATGCCCTCCATTTACATCTAAATGTCACTACTACAGCTAAAAGATACACATTTACATTCTGATTCAGATTAGGCAACACCAAGGAGGCTTGAACTGTCTGAAAGAAACTAAAGCGTAGGCCTTGCCCATTGCTGGATAATAGGATGGGCTCTAGTGAACAGGTGCACAAATACTGTTTGAGCAATCCCAGATGAACAAACATCTGCTTTTTCAGTGATGTTCACCAATTATTTTAACTATGCACGTAGTGAGGTTTGACACTGCTGTGGGTATTTGGAGGAGTTTAAATGGATTTTGGCAGCAATCAGTGTTGACTAATGTGAAAGTTAACCCTGTCAGGTTTTGAAACTCAAAATTGCTTGATACATATTTATGAACATTGTTGTATAAAACAAATACAGATAAGTAAATATGCCAGAATCAAATGACTACTTTTCATCTGCAGTCTCTTGGCTGGTAACATAAAAACAAATCTACAACAAAAGACAAAGACAACAAAAAAGACAAAACATGGACACACGCCAAAACTAGTACAATGACAGCATGGACATCACCACAAGGTACAAATAATGACAACAGTCTACACCAAGGCGGAAAAAAACATACAGTACATGCAGACAAACAAGCAGGAAAAGCAAGAACAGGTAAACAATAAACAGGCCTACAGCAGCAACAAAGAGAAGATGAAGAAAAGAATAGATAAAGATTCAAGAATGACTCGGTGATGAGATGTGTTACATTTGTTGATTTTTGATTTTGAAGATACCATTGACTTACATGAGTTTGGAAGGTGTTGTAAGTGGGGCACTCTCTTATTTGGAGGAGTAGGCTGTTCCAACTTTTACCTCCCATTTACTGACGGCACATTTTGGGCAAAAGCGGTAGGCCTACGTCTAAATGGTATAATCCAGTCTCCTACAGAGGCCTGTGTACTACCACTGCTCTCATGCCTTTAGAAAAAGCTTTACAGCGGGGAATGGGAAGATTGTGTGACACTTTATAAAACAAGCGTACTTGAGACATATGATATTTGAAGTGCTTATCCTAGACTGGTTTAGCTCCTTTGCTTATTCTGCCTTTATATTTTACAACCACCTCTGCTGAGTGCCAAGTCTGCAGTCCACCCCATGTCCGTGTCACCCCTTCTTAATGGATGATGGCCAACTCCACTGGATGCCCATTGCCCATACCAGGACTGACATTTCCTCCCCCTAGAAGCCCTGTGATGGAATCCTGCTCCCCAGCCCATAGACTAATCTTCTCTTGGACAACCACACCATCTCAGACCCCTCAACTTCCCTAGATTCTCCAGAAAGAGCAGGGGCATGATGGTAGTCGCCAGGATAAAGTTGGCTGAGGTGGGAAATAGAATATAACACACCTTTGCCTCAGGAGTCAGGGGCATCAGTGGAGAAAAGATATAGACGATCAGCGTAGGAAGGTAGGAGACTACGGTCATGACCAGGCTGTTGGTGATGGTCTGCAGAGCTCTCTGCTTTTGAGGGTGGAGGCTTCTCCCTCCTGCAGGATCAATTTTTCTCAGAGTTCGCAGGATGGTGACATCCAAGATAACAATGGTTAGAACCGTTAGGGCTAAAAGGACCACGATGATAGGAGAAGACAGAAGTTCATGGTTCAGTGCAAACCAAAAACCAATGGCACTTGTCAGACCCCACACCAATACACAGAGCAACCTACAGACAGTCACCTTCAGTCTGCTGTCCTTGGTCTTCATGTATGAGATGGGGTGAGCCACAGCCATGTAGCAGTCCACACAGGTACAAGTCATAAGCAGAGGCCTCCCATTCATGCATACACTAAGCATAAAATTACCTGCCCTTGCAATATAGTTATCCTGCCAGATGAAGAAATTGAGTGTATATGGAAGTATGACAGTGTTGTTAATCAGGTCCATGATAGTGAGGTTAAACATGTAGATATCATTGGTCAAGCCTTGGTGGTGCCTCTGAATGAGTGCCCACAGAAGCCACACACTAGCAGGAATACCTACACACACACAAGGACAGGTGATTGTGGCCCAAACTAAGGAACCAGCAGGCATACTACTACAGTAGGAATCTGTGCTGTTCATCATACTGGTCTCATTTGTTGGAAAATGTTGTCTCTCCATAAAGGGAATTGAAGACATTAAAGCTATTCCAGAGAGCCTGAAATCAAAATGTTTAAAATAAATGGCATGTATTTAAAGGCATGTACTGTAAATATAGCGATGCTTCTGAAAATGCTCTGATATTATTTCATCATATCTATGCATTTACCCCTGCTGTTTTGTGGTTGAGATAAGAATTGTGTCTATTGTGAATAATGCATATTGTTGGACATTTTACAACATTTTTTGAATAAATAAAAAAAAAAATGTGTATGCATAAAGTTTTCTTTACTTACGGCCACTTTCTTTCTATTTCCAGTATATGACAGCAGCAATTTGAAGAGATTGTCAAACTTCAGTTTGATATGGTGGAGAAATTGTATACAGTGACATTATGCTGTGTACTACATTTGAATATCTGGGTGGAACACCAATAGCGTGCATCACTCAGGAGCACAAAGGTATTTACATGGAGTTAAATGTCAAAACATCATACATGTCTACTTTACAATAACTCCTTAAAGGTAAAAAAAAAAAAAAAAAAAAGCAAGATCATATAGATGTTTGGACCACACTGATGACAGCCAACACAAGAAGTGGTCTCGCCTCATCAATGGTATCTTATCGTCATGTTATCAGCAGCTTATAAGTATTGTCCTTTCTAGGAATGACTTAAATGTGTTAACAAAAAGTTCTTAAGCACACAGCAATTACACAAAGCAGACATGCACATAGATCTTCCATTGTGCCTTGCCCTACTGTATCATGCAGGCTACAATTGAAAAACAGAATGGCATAAATGGTAGTATAGTATAGTTATGTATAGGCCAAATACATAAAGACGTGTGTTAAGTCAATTCACATGTAATCCGCTAGCCTATACAAAGGTAAGATAAGTTCTCAGAGGGTTATTGCATGAGGCATGTGGTAAAAGTATTTTACACAAAATGTATGGAGTGTATTTCATGAGAGAACCATCTGATTTGAATTTAAGAGGTGTGGCCAGAAACAAAAAATAATGCTCTATATAAATCATGTGTAAAATTCACACAAAAGCATACTTGTTTGTTTATAGAAGCAAAACTGGATTGAGCTAACAGATGGCCCCAGCTATTATTTGAATATTCTGGAGTGATATGCAAGCCTCCACAAACTCATTTACAAGATTAATTTATTTTTGTCTGTCAGTGAAGATTTATTCTCAACATGGCAAAATGACGGCGACCATTTGTCAGAGTGAAATAACAACAGACACACAATCCACATCTGATGTGAAGGGCTGGGGTGGTGGGGTGGGATTGGTGTGTGTCTCATTATGAATGTCATTGTCAGTTCTCCTTATCTGTCCAATTATTTTAAAATTTCTTGATATTTAGCAGGTACTGTAGCCGGGCTCCGCCCTACTGGTGACGCAACGCCTTCGGCTCAGCTACACACAGCAGGGTCACGACCTCGTTCAAGTACATTCCCTGATCCCGCTACAGCGGGATCTCCACCCACTTTTTCGGGAACCAATCAACTTTGAGCAGCTCCAACGGCTCTCAGTCCTGTTCAAGCAATTCCCTTCGCGTCACATACGTCAGAGGAAAGAGTGGTATGATTGGTTTGGCTTCGGCACAGCATTTTCTAACATCGACCAGTAGCAAACCGAGGCATTTCAGGGAGGCGGGTCAACCATGCGTTTTGAGAAACGTTGTTATACAGGCTCTTGGTCAGACCAAAGTCTCGTAGAGCTTTGAAAGTCGATGGCAATCAGGCTACAGGTACTGAAGTCTACACAGGGCTTAATGCCATCACAAAGGCCTGTAGGCTGTACAACTGTGGTGACTATTTCAGCTCATTAGAATGAGATGAGCTGTTGAGCTGTTGATCATTTTAGGAAACTTGCAGCAAACTCCTTGCAAGCTTGTGGGGGTTTGCATTGGAAGGTATTTTTGCCCCCTATTTTTTGCCCTTCCAAGCAGCACTGGCCTCAAGGCACTACTGCCCCCAATTTAGGGTTTGGATGACGGTTGAGGGGATAGGTTTAGGGTAAGGATTAAGGTAGTGCCTTTTAGGTTGTGCTGCCTGGAAGGTGGCATTGGGGGTAGAAAACACCATTGAGCGCATTGGAATCTGCCCCAGCTTTGGAGCTAAATGGTGTTTTTTTTTGCCCCAACGGTACATTTCAGGCAGCACAGCATAAAAGGCACTACCTTTACCCTATTCCAAACCTTTGCCACCTCAACCCTGATCCTAATCCTAAATTGGAGGGAGTAGTGCCTGCCTGGAAGTCATTGAGGGCAAAAAGACAGGCTTTGGGAGGCCTGGAAGCCAGTTACAGTAATCAGGGAGGGAGAAGCTCCATATCCAGCTCTGATCACACTGGTGTTTTGGTGTCCCCTGCTGGACATCAAAATACTGGATTACAACAAAATGCCTTGGGTGTATAGTCTGCAAGGGAAAAATTAAAAATGTAGAATAAATCAAGAAACAGAAAAGAAGGACTGGATTAGTATGGATGTTTAATTGTTTTATCTCAAGATGAATCATATTATTTCTCTCACATTGACTGATCATTGCACCGTAGCCAATAGGGAGGGAAAGCCCTCCAGAGTGAATGTAAGATCTGAGCTGAATTGTCAGACTATAATGCACTGACTTACACTGATGTCTTTGACTTTGGAACTTACTTTTTATTTATTTATTTTGTAATGATGTGTGTGTCAAGGTAGTAGTGCAGGTAAGTCAAATAGTGCAACAGTGCAGGTTTACAGTCTATTGACCAGCAATAAATATATGCGTATGTACATGTAAATAAATATGAACAATAAAAAGTGTATACAGCATACTATAAACAGTTCTGTAGATCCAAAAAAGGACATGATTTACTCAAAGGAATTATGGCATCAGTGCAAAATTATGGCATCCTTGCAGGGAAGCAGAATAAGTCAGATGTATGAGAGGTTGTGCCAGGTTATGCAAGTGGGCGCATGTGTGGGTGTTCCTGCCACTATTGACCTTTTGCAAGCACGTCATCGTAACCACGTGATCTATCGTCTTGGATGGCGGAAGTACATTGACATTTTTCAAGTAACCATTACAAATTCTTTTTTACAGTGTAGCAGCTACACTGTAAAAAACGATTAGTAATGGTTACTTGAAAAATGTGTGGAAACTCGTTGCCTCAAATGAGTTGAGTAACTATAACTTATCTTTTTAGATGTAAAGGGCTTTTAACTTGAAAAAGATAAGTTAAAGTAACTTAACTCATTTGAGGCAACGAGTTTCCACACATTTTTCAAGTAACCATTACAAATCGTTTTTTACAGTGCAACAGTAACAGGTGCAAGCATATGAAAATGAAGCTTTCATGCCCTTTTCCGAATATCGTTGGCTACCATTTCGCTTGTGTTGCACAAAATTCGGTCATTCCCATAACTATCAACAGTAGCCTGACAGGCCATCTCTGTACATAGGGGCGTCTAGAGGCTATATCAGCACAGCACATAGCAATGTGAAACAACAGCAATATGAGTTGCTTCACTCCAGATAATGTTTGAAAGTCATCTCTCTCTCTCTCTCTCTCTCTCTCTCTCTCGTTGCATTGTTTGTTATCCTACTAAAACTATTTGTTGTTCTAATTCACAAGTCTTACTTTTTGTGATTTTAGCTTCTTGCATTTGATTCACTGTTTTCATTAATGTCCCCATTAATCATAGCCTAAATAACACCTATCAAAGTTAGTTTGCACGACCAAAGAAAGCACCCAAATTATTATTATTATTGGTGTGTTACAGCGCACCCTTCATTTGACAGTCAAATAGTGACTTAGATTCCTGTAGCACTGGGAAGTAGTGAGGTCAAAATGGTAGATCAGAGCTTTTTAAAGGCCCTGTTAACCAGCAATTACATCAGGCTACTAATTATGGCAAACAAACATATTGTAATATCAATACAATATTAGGTAGTAGACTATTTTCTATTTATTATGACCATAACATATAGTTAATATGCAAACAACTTGTATTTAATTAATAGTGAAACACTATTAACTTATGTCAAATAAACACTTTAGTAATATTTAATAACTATTAACAAAGGGTTAGGTAATGCCTAGTTTGCTAGTGGCACCTTATTATGGAGTGTTACCGAAAAAGCCCATTTCAAAACAACAGTCCTCACCACCATCTACATGTAAACCATTGAGAGTATGCTACCATGCAACCTCTCTCTCTCTCTCTCTCTCTCTCTCTCTCTCTCTCTCTCTCTCTCTCTCTCTCTCTATTGGCATGAAGGTCACAATAACATTATTGCCAAAGCAATGACATACATATATACATACACATACATAACATATACATATTGTATACAAATACTGGATGTAAAACAAGACAAACAGACATCCATAATTAATTACTTTTTACCTATTGTGTTATTTTGTGAATGTGTGGGTGTGAGTGAGTATGGATGTATATGATTGGGTGATTGTGTGTGTGTTGGTGTGTGTATGTCTGTCTATGGATGTGTTCTCTCTCTCTCTCTGGCATTGGAGGAAGAGTGCCTCAGAGAAAAGGACCCTTAAGAGGATGGTGATGTCAGGTGAGGTGATGGTGATGTAGGCTACCATTAGGGTAATGCTGCACCGATTGAGAACCAGCTGGAGAAACTTGGTGTTAATCAGTCAATATGCCTAAAATAGCCTAAAATGTCTTAGACGTACAGTAGGTTCATTATAAATGCTGGTCATACTAGTGGAGGAGGAATTAGGCTTTTCATGGACATTATATTGCTAATGTCACAGAATAGCCTAGGTGTACCCAGCAGTTGTGAATGGAAGATGGTATATTATTTGATAAAGTAGGGTAGACTTAGCCTACTGGGGGGTCTGGGGGTACCCCCAGGAAATTTTGGAATAGTTAGATGTTTTCCACAAAGCTACCTGACCTCTGACATTGAGGATGATTAAATTTTTATGGAATGTTGAGTCACTAAAATTTACCACATCAACTCAGCTAACAACCAGTGATTTGTGATTCTGCACCCCCATGGTAAAAAATTTAAATGCAATATTATACTGCTTTGGTTGTCCCTATCTTTACATCCAGATGTTCTAAACTGCACCAAATTTAATGTTGGCATGATGAACCTGACATGTTGTAGGAATATGTCCCAGGGTTTTGTGAATTTCATCCCGTGAGGCTATAAAATAGTACATTTAATGACAGTACAACTTATTGACCTGACAGATAGGTGCTATTAAGGGAAGATGGTTACTGGGTTACAAAATTCAAGTGATCATTTAGCCTACATCATATGTTGCTCTATGGCAAGCCGTTCAGGAAAAAAAACCTTGAATATATTGAATGAAAGAAAACCTTGGATATATTGGATGAGACCCCGAATATATTGAGATGAAGTCCCGAATATATTGAATGAAACTCCGAATATATTGAATGAAACTTGCCTCATCTGAGGTCAGTGCCGGCAGCCATCTTATGTGTGTCACCAGTATGGAAATGCCCATGACCAGGCAGTAGGCCTACCACTTGGGTGGAGTGAATGAGTAAATGAGGCAAAAATATTAAATAAATTATAGTTTCTTTTTTT